>JAHWFP010031159.1:49708-114220 GCA_023313725.1 Lithobius niger
ATTATTATTATTATTATTATTATTATTATTATTATTATTATTATTATATTAATTATTATAATTAATATTATTAATATGAATATATATATTAATTAAAACGGAGTTATAAACGTTATAGTAAGGTTCTAAACATCAAAACATAGAATGAACACGGACAAGCTGCGCCACCAAGAGTGGAAACGTCAAATTTCGTCACTAAGACGCGGATAATCATTAGACCTTTGCTATCCAGTAATCACTTCTCCTCCCTAAAGATACAAAAACACTGCATAAGTGTAATGTGTGATATTCAGGTTGGTTACCCATTGTACCAACCTATTATAGCCATCATATAGTGCTATTTATTCATACTTATGCAGTGCTTCTTAAAGCCCCACCCCTCTTTGTAATGCATCTTGCCTATTTGGTTTCAACTGAAAACTGACATCACAACAAAGTTAATAAAAGGGGCTGCAGATTTTTTAGCTACCGTATTTTCATCAATCTTCTGAGATAGTGTATATCCGGAGTTATTACTACCGTAAGGAAAACTTCAGTGTACGTATAAATACACTACAAATGGTCGCTGAGGTAAAGAAAAAATTCATGTTACGTCAAAGTGCGACTAAGTGGTAGAACTGGTGTGCCACCATTCCCAGGCTCCACGTTGGTCTAAATGTTTAATTCAGAATTCAACGAACCTTGGTGTCCAGATGGCAGCTACGGTTCTCCAGGGAGCTCCCTCCTGTAAAGCCAGCACCATAGTAGAAGGGACGGTGGAGAAAAACAAATATTCCGCATCCAAAAACCCGGATACCACCAGGTCAGTTTAGTCCATGGTTGGAATTTTTTTTAATTTGAAGTGCTTTTCATGTAAGTGGAAGGTCTTACTAAGTTGCATCGTTTGCAGTATTAGGAGAAGGGGAGATCACGTAACCATAATCATTGTTGTATAACCATAATCACCCCTCCTGATGGGGAGGTGTGTTCGACAAGCTATGTCCCTGGCCACAATGCGTGACAATATTTATTGCCACATTGAAGTTATTTGCCAGCTCTTTATGTTAGCAAGGTTTGTATTTATTTATTTACTTATACATAATTTATTCAATGTGTCAAGAAAACTTAAAAAGTTTATACTGATGAATCGTTTCGCGGTAAACAAGGTTGTTCTGTCATTTTGAAAAGATAGCTTCTAGCCTCGTGCTGTATTTAACTAAGCAGAATTTTTTTAGCCTACTTAATTCTAGTTAATTAATTATCTTAACTAGGAAACAGGCTTTCCTAACAGGCCTTTCAAACTTATATTCAGTTTTTATTTTAATGACGATGCCACTAAGGTGGGCTGTTTGCCTTTTGGTGTGACGTACTGCTGCTCTTTGTTGGCCTTTTTCTTATGTTAGCCTTTTTTTTTTAATATAGGCCCATGCTAGGGCCGGCAGAAAGGGGTTGGCGAAGGGAGCGGTGCACGAAGGGCGAATTGGAGAGGGGGCGAATTTTTCGTAAAACAAAAATTATAAATTGTAATTAAGTTTGTGATTACTCGACTACCCAAATCAAAAACTATCTCCGCACCACTATGAAGCAAGAAAGACTGTTTAGCATTGCTCTCGATTGAGTGTGATCTGGCCAGAAAGTGTGAACACAAGTCTGTCATAGAACGTTGGGCTCGATTGAAAGCAAGAAAAATTGATGTAGGCGTGACCATGTCGGAATAAAACAGGCGAGGTAAAAAGGGTCATTTTTTTTTTGGGGGGGGGGGGTATTTTTTCTTTTCGCTCCCGGGCAACAGAACACTAGCGCCGTCCCTGGCCTATGCTACGTTTCAAATTTACGTTAACAAGCTTTCGTTTGCTCCAGCATTTAGTTTTTGTTTAGTTATTTGTAGCCTCTTTTCACAGCCAACACTAAAGATCTGGGTCATCCCCGCGAGTAAACATAAAACAGTATGTTTGGCTACCGCTGTTTGAGCTGCTGCTGGTAATAATTCTTACATTGTTTACGGGAACTGCTATACAAAATATAGTCTGCATATATTAATAATAAGGCGTTTAACTGCAATGCAATCAATCATCAGTACGATAGTTTTTAACAATAGTCAGAAGATTCAAAAGTTTCACAATACTGCTTTGGTATAAGACTTGACACCGCCACCAACGAAAATGTTGAGCCACACACCTCTATCACGCATTGCAACAGCAATGTCTATTATATAATCTAAAAGAAATAACCATCACAATTTAGGTTAAAAATGTGTTAGCTTTGAGCCCTAGTTTTAGGTTTTAGGACTAAATTTTAGCGTTTAGGCCTAATATTTATCTCTGATTTGATTTCGTAAGTAGCAGCTTACAACAGCGGTCTAAGATTAGGCCTAATGCTTCATGCGATGCAACACGGTTTTTGGTTTCGAAGCTTCACGTTACCGTGGCAACCAGGAATCCATAAACTGAAAGAGGCAGGCATTTATTGTTTCGTGTTTCTTGCTTTCGTGTTTCGGCTAATATCAACTATCCTTTTATAATACTGCTTGGCCTTGATACGACGATTTCAGGTTCTATATTCGGGATTCCCATCTTTAATGTAGACTCCGTATCGTTGCCATGCTGAATTGAATAATCTCCAAGCATTCTTTTTTCAAATGAACTAACGTGTGTCGTTAATGGAATCCTTTTGTTTTTTGTGGTTGCGTTTGTTCCTGTAGCTGTTAAATGCAACGGTCAAATGATACTATTTCATTGAGTTACGTCGAAAAAGATCATTAGCTAGAAAGAAGCACCCAAAATTTAATTTGTCGTGTTTTTTTAAAGTTCATTTGACTACCAGTAGCATGGTGTATGCTTCGTCGGAATTCCTTACTATTCAGGATTCCAAATGTACAATGGTGAGTGTTACCGTAATAATTGTTGGATTTACGGCAAATTTTGGCTCAGCAATACTAATTAGGGTATGAAACGTTGTACCAAATTTCATTCCAAGCTGTTCTTTCGTTTGGGCTCAACCCAGACTAAAAATGTGCAACCAACGGAAGAACATTTTGCAATTTGGTGTCCGTTATAGGCTACACTTCGCTCGCTTCGCTCTCTCGCTCCGCCAACAAATTGGTATCTTTGTATGAAAAAAATTAAGTGAACAGTTTATTGTATTTACAAACGTAATGAATAATTGCTCTTTTGAAAAAGTCTAAAAGTTGATCTAATAAGGAATAACAGTTTTTTGCCGTAAACTATTTAATACAAACCTTACAATGCTATTATTTAAAGCATATAAAGTTTTGTCAAATACATAGTGTTTGGATGCCTTTTGAATGTGTGTTCTTGCATTTGTGTCGAGAGTTGGCAATGGGTGTAATTTTATATTTCAAATTTTCGCTAACTTACTCAAATTTACATAGTTTTGCGTTTGCTTTTTACCGCAAACAGTTTGCAATTTTCACCTTTCAGGGTTAAAATTAAATTCTGTCTGTTGCATATGAGTGGCAGTGAAGATGAAGTTATTTTCCAAGATGCTAAGCAATTTGTTGGCAAAAGTAATCAAGATTTGGCTTAAACCTTGAGTACTGATATTTCTAGTGACTTAAATATTTCTCAGGATTCTAGGTTTAGTTCCAGTAGCTTAAGCTTAGTCATGACTACTAGGGCCTATAAGGGGCCTGGTTTCTATTCTAATAATGAACAGCTCTATATTTCGATACCTTTGACGTACCAGCTGATACATAAGTTAAAATTTCAGTGTCCAGTGATAGTTGGCAAACCTACGGTTTAATTAAGAATTTGTGGTCTCCTGAGACACCCAGTTATACAACTTTTGATCAAATTAATACTTTGCGTAAAGACAACTTGGACCCCATCCCTAGCTTTATTTTTGAGGGAGTCATTTTTGGAAACGTGGCCAAGCTTCTGGTGAATCTATTGCAGCCTACATTGGAAAATTAAAACGCGTAACTGCGTATTGTATGTTTGGTACTTTTCTAAACGAAATTTTAGGGAATAGGTTCGTCATAGGTATTACATGTCAGGAGATTCAGAAAGACTTAATGAGTATGGACCCAGATATGGTCACGTTTCACAAAGCTTGCAAAGTCGTGGTTGCCGCTGAGTGTGCAGTTAAGAATGTTGCCTGATTTCAGGCTAGTAGTAACTTTAAAGGACCCCAAATTCTGCAAAGGACCATAAGTGTCTAATTTGTGGCACCAAGGGATATTTATATTAGGCCTACATGTCATGTGTAAGTCAAAAGTTGACAAGTCCTAGGGCATGCCCACAGGCTTAAAACCAAAAACTGTTACGGCAGGTGCACAAAGAAAAAAGAATTACAAATATTCTATAAAGGCATTTAAGGTTGTTAATGAGTCTGAAAGTGCTAGCTGTAGTGCGTATTCAGGCTCCAGCCTGGAATTCGCCAAAAATAGTTTGACAATCTCATAAGTTACCAAATACAGTGAATAGCTGTTGACTGCGAGGTAAACAGTCGTAAATTTTACCTCAAACTGGACAAACTTTTACCTCAAAACGTTAACATCTGAAGACGGATTCGCACCAAAGTTTCCGTTTTGATTTCGGAACCAGAATCCGAAAAGTGTTGGCAGTTGCTGCGGCAATGCATCAACAGAGCATGCATGAAACCTTACCTTTTCCCTTTCCGATCCGAAATTTGGCTTCAGGCCTGGTTAACTTTTTCCTAATTTGGCCGAAGCAAAACCATATTGGACAGCCAGTTAGAGTGCATTTATTCCCACGTGACCAAGCTAATGCGGTCGATCTCCAGGTCACCAAAGATGGATGCTTTTTACGGGACTGATATTTTAGTTGAGGCAAGAGGAGGAATGCTATGAGGTTACTTGCTTATCAGCTTAGAAAACCAATTTTGTGGTTAACAAAAAAAATAGCTCGTGGCCTAGATACGCCTGCTGATCATAGTCTGTAGTTACCACCAGAAATTCGGCTCCAGATGTTTGTGTACTTGGCAATAGACGCTCCATGTTAACCAATACTCCAAAATAGCCATAGTAGCCATAGTACGCTTGCCATAAACCAGAATAGCCTCAATCAGGGGGCTTTGGCTAAGGAACAAGAGATAGTCTATGACCATACCGGAATATAGAACGATGTACCTCGAGCCACTTGACACAAAATGTTTGGCAGTCGACGCCTATAAACCAAAAATACTAATTATTCAACTATACGTACCGGCATTTGCATGAATACACACAGTGTTGTGGTAACTGAGAAATGCTTCCATGACTCCACCATGTTTATTTTCATGCAGTCAACACAAGTTACGAAGCTCTGATTTTGTTGCATAGCTTCCTAATATGTAATAAGGCTTAACTCTCACTTCAATGCAGAATGGGAGTGACGTCATCCAAAACACTCCAAAACTGCCACAAAGCACGCTGAAAGCACGTACTACGAAATATGAACTACACTTTTCATAGTGTTGAATTATGCTAGCGGCACACATAAAAACGTGGTATTCTTCTCAGTATTAGAGCTTCCGGTACGGTGGCACTAGACATAAATTATTTTACGGTAAAGGTGACTATCATTGAAGTTTTCAGATTGTTTATTGTTACGTGAAAGAATCGTTTCATACGTTTTAATGAGGAAAAAATGCTGTAGCCTAATATACAGTGCCATACACACCAACTTTGGTTTTACGTCTGTTTAAATTCATGAAATTATAGTGGCACTATCACCAATTGAAAAGCAAACAAAACTACAATGGTGTTATCTAGCAGCAGTGATATTGTTAATCTGTACGGCTTGCTCCCAGGTGCTTGAGAACGTATCAAATTTCACTCAATAATTAAAGTGAGTGTGGCTTGTTTGTTAAAAAAAATGCCATTGTACATTCCGTCGCTTGATGCAAGCAAGTGCTAGAAGAGAGTACTAGATAGTACTAGATGTTGCCAGATTCTGCAGTCTTTCAATCGGTGATAGTGACACTTTAAACTTCAGTATTACTTGTTTTGACGTCAAGTAAACAGAGAAGTTCAAAATATGAAGCCATTATTGTTTAAACTTTAATAATTAGTGGCAATGCAATGATTCAAGTTTGAAATTCGCTAATCACACGTCACGAGCACCTTCCACAGTTTAGTTCACACTCTAGGTCAGTGCTTTTTTTGGGCGTGCTTCCAGCATGACAGGTGGCAGAAGAAGATGCTAAGCGGATGACACGTCTGATTTTTATCGTCAAGTCGGTATAGAATAAAGGTAGCTGTGGTTATTATCTACTCTCAACTCTCATGCCAACCTTGAGTATGATTGGACGGCCGCTAAGGCTTGCTTTCCATGGTGGGAATCGTTTTGTTCGTTTTGGCAAAAGTAACGTTTTTTCTCTCCGTTTCCAATATCAAAACAGAAAGAGCGGTAGAAATCTACCTTTAGTGCTGTTCCGTAATGATGGTACTTCAGATATGAGTAAAAACGAAGCCATAAAGTTATAATAAGGCACTGAAATCGTGGTCGGGCGAGGTTATTAACCGTCCAGGAATGTTAACATTAAATGCAGCTTTAGCTGTTCGTGCTGAGCACCTGAGTGCCATTGTATCTCCAGATAATCAGCCAGACAATCACCAGACAATCAACAGCTTCATGATACAAGCTGGATCTCAAAGGTTGATGTTAATCTTCAACTGTTATACTGTGTTTCTATCATTGAAGGAGGTAATGTACAAACTGATAGTGTCGATTTGGTTTATGATGAAGAAATTTTTTCTAATTCACCAAAACCATTTGCACCAGGTTTTGGCATTTTCAAAGATTTTAAGGCGGAAATTAAAATGAAGCTTGATGCTAAACCGAAGTTTTTAAAGGATCGACTTGTAACTCTTGCTTTAAGGAGGAAGGTTGGAGCTAAGTTAGACCACTGTGAAAGGGAAGATATGTTGAAGCTCAATTAGCCGTAATTCGTAGGTGACATCCGTTGTTATTGTTCACAAGCCCAACAGGGAGATTCTCATAGTCTGAGACTTATCCGCACATTCCTGTAAACGAATGCACATGGACTCTTGAGGCTTACTTCACACTTAGAATCTGCAGAAGGTTGTTTGAATGGCAGATGGTCCCATTACACCTATCCAGTGGCCATTAATTTTTTAGTAATGTGTGGAAGAACTTATTCATACGATTCCCAGGTTCATGCCTTCTTTACTGAGTCTCTACATAAACTTTTTGTCCCAAAATATCACTGATACTGGACTGAAAAATAGTCCAATGCCGTGACTAATGCTCGACGAGCATTTTTAGAAGCTAATGTTTTAGTACCATTACCCAAACCTACAATTCAAATTAGTTTGTGATCGGTCATGTTTTATTTTGGGTAGCAGTCTAATGTATGTCATGCTATCTGTAGAAGATAGGCCTATTGCTTTTGCATATCAGAATCGAACTTAGCAGAACAAGTGTATGCTCCATTCAACCGGGAGGTAGTGGTAGTCTGTGGTGTCAAAAAGTTTTATCAATTTTTTGTTGGCAGATGCTTCTGATTAATTATGAACGGGGTAAATTCCCCTTTTTCAGTCGTTCCAACTAATTCGTCTGAGGTTGGCACTGATGATCTAGCTGTTAAGCGTCAACCCCCCCCCCCTTCATTCTTTGAACGAACTGGACAATAATAGGCATAATTTCAAAATAGCATCCTCATTCAAGATGGTGTCCATTATAGATACGCCTGTGGCACACTCGCCTTCAAATTAATTTGAGGTAAATTGGAAGATAATTAACCATAATCAAAAATGGCCACCTAATTTCACATTGGTGTCCCTTACAGATTAATAACGACAATGGTACGTTTGCCATTTAACTTAGTGGAAAATGGTTCCTTAATGTTCTTCATTTGATGGAAACTAGACGACACTAATCATAGTTTCAAAATGTCCAACTTATCTTCAATGTGGCATCACATGGCGCATTCAATCATTTAATATTTATAATCTATCCTATATTTCTACGTTCAAAATTATAAAAAAACCGGAATTTTCGAAATGGCAGTCAGTCAGGTATATTCAACAAGATATTGTTTGTAGGATTCGCACCTACACTGAACAATGGGCCCAATACCCTATGACGTAGGATTTATATCTACACTGAATGTGGGGTGTCATTTGTACACTGCACATTTGAGACTGCTCCACGTGTATGGAACGTTACGTTTACTACTGATATGGATTAACATTAAGAGCGTAGGATTTGTCAGTGCACCAAACTGTACTAAGGAAGCTAATAGAATATAATCTGTATCAACGTTAGCTTTGCATTGCTTTATGTGCATTAGTAGAATTTGATTATTAGACGTACATGTAATAATCAACAAAATTATCAAAATCAACAAAATGGCAGTCCAGTTGGCAGGTGATGGATTTTCTAAATACCTATGACAATCGGACTGACATACCATGAAAAATGCACATGCCTACATGGAAAGCAATCCTTTGAACCTATTCCCATGTTTTTTGTCGTATAGTTTGCCTTATAGAGAGTTTTAGCAAAATATACCTCTTGGCAGAAGAAAAGGAAGAAGAAGCAGAACAACAAGAAGTTGTCTATTTAGCCTACCTGTGGATCTCCAATTTGGCTTTGAACAAAATTTCAAAATTGGTATATTGCTAGAAAGCCCAAAATCGTTGATACTAGGTTTCTATTTTGGTCCAAAACTTTTCTTATATGACAGAGTTATGAGCTCTAAGAGTTGAGATTTTTTCACAGCGTACCCATGCTGACCTTTTAAAATACTTCCCAGTGTTAATTAGCACTAATTTGCTGTGTGCGCTCTTTTATTATTGAATAACACTTCTTACCGCTGTTTTATGAAGTGAATCGAGTGGCACACGATGGCGTGGCACAGGAACACAGCAACTATTTTTATCAAAATATTCTTGAGTTAATTTAATTTGAAAAAATGTCTTTGATTCTTGAAGTTTTAATGGTGTCTCTAGAATAAAAATTTCAACACGTGTTACCATTTGTTACACACATTACACATACAAACTTTTAGTAAAGAATAATGTACGTAATGGAAACAATTCAAACTTTATTTAAATTAATCAACCTGAGCTAAAACAGTACTACGTTTAAAGCAAATCATTTGATAGAAATTTTCTAATACATGCCAGAGAAAAGTTAATATTAACTGTTCTGAAAGCGCATGCTAAGTTATCAAGAAACTACGATAGTAATTTCTTTTTTGTGTTTGACTCACTTAATGATTTCATGCTTTCATTACACGTTTTTTCTTTTTTTTCCATCCCATCGTTTTTTGTGAAGCGATATTAAAATTACTGTGCAGTGGAAATGTTTCGCAAAAGGATTGACTCATTCAGAATCTAAGGAACTCAGATCCTCTGGTAGTTTTAAATAATAATGTAACTATGTGGAAACGGTCTACCGAAGATCCTAAAACGTTCTTATAGACCTCCAACAACGAAAGTCTTCATTATAAGAGGTTAGAGCAGCAACAATAGGAGAAATTACATTTTCACCATGCTTGCAATACACAATTACGCATCGTGCAACGAAATTCAGTTCTCATTTAAATTTATTAAAGAGCAAGAAACTTGTACAATCATCTGCCCTGATATGCCAAAAGGACTTAAAATTAAAAACTAAAGTGAAAAGTAATGAGGAGAAGAGCAGCAACAATCCAAATAAATACACATATCACTGTAAATAAAAGCTATTATTTTCCTTTATCAACTTTCCTGGCAAAAACATTACTAACACGACCAGCTGGCAGTGCTTATTATAATTCATTTACGCAAGAAAATTTTCAAAAATGGCAAAGGAGTTTTTGTTTTCCTGTTTTTCTTTTAGTGAGCACGAACTGAAAATGGGTTATCTGCCCCACAACAATGAGAGGGATAACTTGAAGGTGGTGTTGGCCCGTTTGCGCATTGGTCACACTCGACTTACTCACTGTTTCCTTTTGCGGGGGGTTGACCCTCCTGAATGTTATTGGTGTCGGCGGCCACTTACGGTCCGGCACTTCCTTGTTGATTGTTGCCATCTTGATGGTTTTCGTCGTCGTTTCCATCTTCCGCATGACATTGTGCGTCAATTGGGCGATAAGTCTGTCCTCCTGTCTGGTGTTTTTCAATTTTTGCAGGAGGTACAGATGTATGACAAGATTTAGATTAGGGGTTTGAATAATATCTCTGTAATGTGTGGTGCAGTGGCAACCCGGACCACTGCACTGTGACTGAGGTTGGCGCTAATGACCAAGCTGTCGACGCGCCATTAAGCCTCATTCCCCCCCCCCCCCACACCACAGCGCCCTTCTAAATCCTGAACATGCAAGGGGGTGGCTGAGATTAGGGAACTGCAGAGGCTAACAATGTCAAAGTGTTACAATGGTTCTGCAATATGTAACAGTGGTGCAACAAGGAGGCCAGGAGCACAAGCTCGGATTAGAGTCTTGCGTCTTGTTCTAGTTAACACGGTCTCCGATATGCTTCATTCATCATGAGATTGGGAACTGGGGTTGTGGGTGTTTTTGTACCCAGTCTGCAACTGAAGGATAGTTATCACCTGCGTCGTGTGTTTTCTGTTTTTGTCTGCTATCTGGTTGCCATCACCGTGGCACTTGATAAGGCTTTTGACTTGCACCTTCCTGCATTTGCCATACGGCTTGATTTCACGTCTTGCATCCGTTTTCACAGCACTCCTTTGAGCACTTCACTGTTGGTCACCGAATTTGTGACGGACATTGGCTGGAAGTTGTTCCATGTGCATTGCACAACATGATAACATTGTTTGTTTGTCTTGGGTCCCTGTCCACAATGGGGCGTATGGTAATCAAATTGAGGATGAGTTAGCCTCTATGGATCATTATTTCGTCAGCAACCGGTTGTGTTCATGTTTTCCCGCCTGCTATGCTTCCTGTGATTACCTCATAGGCCAAATGCAGCGAGCAATATTACTTATTACAGGAGGATTGAGTAGCTAATTCAGCGGAGATAAGTAAAGAAACCAAAATGAAAAACCATTTACTAAGCTACTGATTATAAGAAAAGTGAGGAAACGTTAAAACAAAATAAAAATAATGCTATATTAGAAAAAGAATGCATACACGCCATATACAATAATATACATGCTATCTTCAGTACAGAAAGCTGATGCGAGGTAACATTCATAAAAAATATCTGTCTTTTACACCGTCAACGATTTTGAAACATCAAGCAACATTGGAATTGTTTTACTCACTCAGGTACTGACCAACACATCAATGGCCATGTTGCGTACATCACTGGGAAATTATGACTGATTTTCTTTGTACTTTGTCCTGATTAAGGGCAAGGACGGCCTATGCTAAGTTTTTCTCGAGACTGTATTTTTTCTGCGATGACTATTTTGGTGTACGTATGCCAGTTTCCACAAAATGTACAGCAATAATATTTACCATATCACAATTCCTCACTGCCGTGTCATGAGTGCTTTTTCTATGGGAGAAAGGGGGAATTGTCTCGCCCCAATAGCTCGTGGGGCATCTTTGGCTGAGTGCCCCCTCTCCCAAAACGAATTTCATACACAATATCCTCATTTTTTCTCCCACATTAGAATTTAAAGTGATACATCCACGCATCCCTTCGCACCTCAGCGGTACAAGTTTTGGGGAAGCAGTCAACATTTTGTTAGTTTTAACGCTGACCACTACCTTGACAGAATGTTACAGAATGTTTTCAGCTTTTTCTAGCAGACAGGTAAGTAAGGGAGTACTGCTCAATTGGTGCAACCCTTCAGCACAGGGCTAAGTTGAATGTGGTAGCACCCTACTTTTAACTTCTTTTAACTACTTAAAAAAGTTTTTTATTAGTTGTCTAAATACAATATCAAGTTGGTGATGAAAGTCTACATTAACATGAAAAAAGGTACTGACTGCTTCGCAAACCTTACAAATTCCTTAGGTAACTGGACACCTATTGGTTTAACTGCTAGAGTAATTGTGCTGCAATTTGTGGAAATTGGCCACCGCCCGAATTTAGAGGGCAGCAAACTCCCTCATCACAGAAAACAAAAAAACGCTCATGAGAAAAAAATAGGAACAGGTCTGCATTATCATCAATCAGGAAAATATGTCATGATTTTTCACATGATTCCATTGCTAAATATTGGAGACAATATCTCATTGATAAGAAAAATCACTTGTAATTTCGTAGTTATCACCTGTAAATCCACCAGTATGGCTGATTGATGGTGTGTTAGTGGTGTGAAACTTAGTGCCGGCATTTCCTGTGTGCGTTAGCTTGTCATTTCGTTTTAGCTTCTCTAAAATTTATATATTTTATTAAATGGACTGCAGGGATTCCCTTGGAGAGCTAGGTTTTTCTAACTTTTTATACAGTGACCATCCCGGAACTTGTAAACTCTTGCTGCATCTCAGTCCTAAACCACTGGTGCGATCCAATCGTAGTCCATTGTTAAAGGAGCAATGAGCTTGTGAAATTGCGAGATATGGCATAATTATTCTTTACTAAGAGTCACATAGCAGCATAACGCTGGCGATACCTAGTCTAAGCAGGGATCAGCCTAGGGTCTCTATGTTAAAATCTCAACTTTGCAATTTCATAACTCCTTCACATGTGAACATTTTTTGACAAAACTTAAAACAGCTTTGATTAGTAATAAGGAAGTAGATAAGGAATGACTATTAGTACATAAAAATGTAGACATTCGGTGTAGCCGATCTGGATATCCAGAAGTAGTCAAAATAGACATCTACTTGTTCTTGTCGGGGTGTCGGTCCTTTCTACAGGGCAAACTAGGTCGCATGAAATTAGTACTAAAAATGCTGAAGCGTGTAAAATACCGATGTGCGCCTCTAAAAAACCAAAAGAGTTAAAAGAATGGACACACGGAAAGGCATTTAATCCATCAGTGTGTCATTAATTATGCGTGTAAAAGAAGCACCAGTGTCCAATAAACATGTTGAAGCTTTTTTTATATTACATGCTTTAGTGCAATGCTGATTTCTGACGTGTGATTTTCCAATATCCGTTACTTTACAGCATTAGGTTTTTAAAGGCTTAGGTCCACTTTTCACCTGCCTAAGCGTTTTTTTTAACGTGTTAAGTAGTATGCCCGAGCCTAACTCGTTCAAAGGTTTAAGTATTAAAAACAGAGTCCAAACTATGCATGAGATTGGTAACAATGGAGAAAAGACAACAATACTAGGTTCCCTTAACAAGCCGACTCTAGAGACGGACGTGGCTGAGTTGGTAGAGGCATTTGCCTCAAGTTCAAGAGCTCCTTTAAGTTGCTAGTTCGAGTCCCGTCCAAGTTAGCCCAAATTTTGTGGTGAGACTACAGTTATAAATTAACGTCCCACTTAAAGAGTTAAGAAATAACTTTTCAAACACAAGTTAATGCTAATATCTCATGTTTTTTTTATGAGATATGCAAAATGAATTCAATAACTGTAGATATGATATAAATGAGATAATCAAGATTTGAGATAAATCAGATAAACGAGATTCAAGATTAAACAGATTGTAAAATCACTTTTTTTTAAATTGAGTGTAAAGCAATAAATTGAAAGAAACGACTCTGCCTATTTGGACTGTGTCAACCTGTGTTTAATATATGTTTGGAGGGAAGCTGATTTGAATTCACCATAGAATTTCCTTCACTACCGATGCAACAAAGGTACATTTTTGTTAAAGAAAAATGTTCTGTGACAAGTTGTTCAAAAATGAACCTTATTCGAAAATCAAAGCATCATAGGAAAAAGAATTGCCTAAAAAAGTTTACCTGCCCAGAAGACTGGCCGAGATAAAGAGATAAAAAAAATCGACATCTTAGAATCTAAAATAAGAGCTGCAATTAAAGGGTAACTATCCTCAACTCGTGGCCTTGATATTTTTCATTACTGGGTAAAAACTTTTTGATAGCCACTGCATAGAGGGTTTTAAGCGATTAAAACACTTATATTCGCAGGTTTTTCATTTTCTTATTTATTTCGGCCGATGGACGTTGCTGACTCCTTTACCTTATCCTTTCTTTCCATCTAAAATGACGATTTCTCGTCATTCAAGACCATTTGGCAAGTTTTAACACCATAAGAAGTCAATAGTTAATCTTTAGAAAAGGCAGGTAGAAACGAGCATTTGTGAATTAATTATTGGTCGTTATGGGAAAAAAGTCACTGGTGATAAAATCAAACAAAATTACAGACATGTGAAAGACTTGGTAAAATTGCGAAAAATCTTCTACATCATCCGATTTTGTTTGTGCTTAGAAGTGTAAAACATATAGGTAAAAATGAAAATATACAAGTAAACAGATACGCAATAAGTCAAAAGGTATAGGGTAAACGAAGCAAATATTCTAATATTATGCAGTTGCGAAATTATCAGTTAAGCTTAAGTAGGGTGCCGCAGTATTAATTACTTATTTTCTTACTTAGTGTGATATGATGACAGGTACCCATAGGTGCAGGTACTTCCAATACAGTCGCTGAATCCAATTGTGTCAAATTGTTTGTCGTTTCTTCCCATCTCTACAATTCAAGAAAATAGCATTAAGTTAAGATATGTGGCAACTGACGTCCATACACGAAAATCACAGAACCCTTTGTTAAATCATGATGAATCGCAATTCCTTTTGTACAAGTAGAGTGCATAATGACGAATGCGTTGTTGTTTTGGGCAAGAGCATGTATATGGTATAGTTGAACCCGTACATTCCTGAATACCACAAGGTCCCACAACATTCCACGAGGCCCGTTCAAAGCCGTAACAGACTGAAATATAGCCTTTTATAATCTGCATCCACGATCTTTGTTTAACGGGAGCAGCCATGTAGATATTCCTCACCCTAACGTTACTTCTACAGGGAACTTCTACAGATCGCTCACAAGTTTCTTATGATACAACACTATGGAACGAGTGATTTGTCGCTTACTCCATTCTTAATTCTATTGCTGTATAATTTAGTTGTAGCCACATACATTTGAGTGCTGAACACGGAAAGAAGTCGACAGATACGGCCTCCCCACGCTGGCTAGGGTTTTTTTTTACATTGTAAATTTTCGCCTCAGGCAGCCCTGAAATAAACACTAATAGAAGAGTTACAATTACGTTTGTAAAAAAATAGTTTCACGTTTCACTAGTTGAGTTCATTCTTGCGGTCAACTCAATTTTTCTTCAAAGTAAACTTACTCAATTTAGAATCAGTATTTACCCAGATTAAATTTTAAAGAAAATCATACAAAAAAAAAACATACGAGTAAAGGGTCCCATCAAGTTTTCGTCATGGAAAGTAGTGATATCAGAGCCAAAATGGCTTCCACCATGTTGTGGTCTGAACCGTGATCACTCATGCTTAACCGACAATCACCGAGATGTCAGTTAAGACCGAGTGATCAGGGTTGGGACTGGAAACTTGGTGGCAGCCATTTTGACTCTGATATACTTTCTATACTTTCTGATACTTTCTATGGCGAAAACTTGATGGGTCTCTTTACCCTTATGGGATTTTTGTATGATAAAACAGAAATAAGTAAGCATGATAAGTTAGTTTAAGCCTACTTATATTATTTTTCTGTTTGTTTTTTTTTCTTCTTTTTTTGATTTAATGCACGGTTACCTTTCACGGATTCTTTCCCCATAAACAGTTTAGCAGATGATGAGGTAGTTTATTTATTTTAGAAAAGTTACAATTACAATATGGCAATTAGATTTAATTCTAAAACGGAAACAATAAGTTAACCGAGTCTGCATTGTTACTCGGGCATGGAGTATTCAAGCATATTTCAAGCATATCAGCCGCATAAATTATTTTGTCTGATTGGAATTAGCTAGTAATTATTATTATTATTATTATTATTATTATAATTATTATTATTATTATAATAATTATTATTATTGAAAAAGAACAATACGACAGAAACCGGAACATGGAAATTAATCAGCTAGGTTGGTTACCACAAGAAAATATTAAAGATATTGTTCAAAGAGTTGCTGAAAACTACAATGTAAGATCATACAAGCCTGAACATATAGAAGCAGCACATCGGATACCCAACAAAAACAAACACAAAAAAAGTGCAATAATCATCCAATTCAAAAGCAGGGATTTCAGAGACATGTGGCTTGAAAACAAAAAGAAGGTAGTTACTAATGACAATATATACAGAAATGGAGACAGAAGTAGAGTGTACTTAAACGAAAATATGAGTCCATATTATAGAAATCTATTTTGGAAGACAAAAGAATATGCAAAAAACAATGACTACAAATATGTTTGGTTCTTGAGAGGAAAAATAATGATGAGAAGAAACGAAAACGTCACGGAAGTTAAGATTGTAAAATCCGAAGAAGACTTACAACCTGAAACAAATATTCCTGTATAAAAACAAAATATTTGAAACAAACGATGATGTCGCAAAAGAAGTGGAAAGAGAAATTGGTAACAAAAGTAATTTAAAAATATTACACGTAAATATAAGAAGTTTAAGAAAAAACTGGGATGTTATAAAACTCCAAGTGATAGAAATGAAAGTCAACTGGGATGTAATTGTATTAACAGAAGTTAATATAAAAAAGGATGAAACACCGTACTATCAATGGAATGGCTATAAAAATTATAACGTAACAAGAGAAAAAACACTTCGAGGAGGAGGAATAATGGTGTACATAAAACACTAACATAACTATTACTAACGTAAAATATTTAGAGATAACTGATAATGAAAGTTTAGAAATTATGGTAACAAAAAACTCACAAATTTTTAAGCTAATATGTATTTACAGAAGACCAGAAACCAATAAAAATAAGTTCACACAAGATCTGAAAAAATATATTAAAACCGAAAATAAAAGTAATAAAAATGAGAATGTAATCGTAGTAGGAGACATTAATATTGATATACTGAAAAATATCGATAATATTAAGGATAAACACGATCAGAGCAGCATTGATAAATACGAAAATATGATGGCAAGAGCGGGATTTGAAAGTCTTATTGATTCTGCCACAAGAGAAGAAATAGTATGCATTAATAAAATTAATACATTGCAAAAATCATGTATTGATCATATATATGTAAAATTAAGACAAAATAGTTGGAGGAAAAATAGTGGTACCATTAATATAAAAATTGCAGATCATTATTTCACGGCGTGTTGGCTTTGGGAAACACAAAAAAATAATAAAGGTGGTAAAGAAGATACGCTCAAAGAAGATAAAAAGGAATATTCTATACATAATAACAAAAACATAATAACAGAATTGCAGACTCAAAACTGGAATCTTCTGGATAAGATAGAATGCCCTAATGCAATGTGTACAGAGATCATAACAATAATAAAAAAAATATATGATAAGAACACAAATAAAAGAGTAGAACAAAGAGAAAAAACTAATAAAAATAAAAATATAGGAAGAAATAATTGGATAACACACGATCTCTTACATATGATCAATAAAAAAAACTTTTTATGGAGGGAAATAAAAAAACAAGAAAAGGGTGTAAGTAATGACTTACTACTAAAATATCGAGAATTAAAGAATCAAAATTCAAAAAAAAATAAGGAATGTAAACAGAATTATTATAAAACAAAATTAGAAGACTCTAATGATGGGAAAACAATGTGGAATGTAATAGATGAAATAAATGGACAAAAAAAGACAAAAAAACAAATGTCGATAAAGACATAACAGAAACATTTAATGAAATAGAGATACAAGATTTAAGAAACGAATTTAATGATAACTTCATAAATCAAGTACCCCAACTAAGACAAACATTTGAAAAAAAACTAATTAATTATAAAACCGGAAACCATTACAAAACAATTTACAAAAAAACTAAACAAAAAATGAATAAATGGAATGAGAATACTTTTTTTGTACAAAACCCTTCTTTAAAGGAAATAATTCAAATAATTAGAGATTTAAAAAACACGAAGGCAACAGGCATAGATGGGTTCAATACTGAAAATTTCAAAAATTCAGAAGAAAACACATCAGTATTTATATGTAAATTAATAAATAGAATGATTGAAAAAGAAATATGGCCAGAACAGCTAAAAATACAAGTGCTGAGACCAATTTTTAAAAAAGGAGATAAAAGAGATAAAAATAATTATAGACCTATTTCGTTATTATCTATAATAGATAAGATAATTGAAAGATTTTTTTTGAATAAAAGAATAAAATAACAGAATATTTAGACAAATTTAATTTGTTAAATAAAATACAGTACGGATACAAAAAAAAACAAAGTACAACGGACTTACTAATACAAATAAATGAAATAATTACAAAAGCATTAGATGAAAAAAAAATACATTGGAGTAGTACTTATCGACCTACAAAAAGCATTCGATACTTTTGACCAGGAAATTTTAATGAAAAAATGTGAAAGACTTGGTTTACGAGGAAAAATATATAATCTAATTAAAAGTTATTTGACACACAGGAAAGCAACAGTAAAAATTAATAATGGATATAGCACTAAAAAGGATATAAAACACGGAGTACCTCAAGGGTCAGTGTTAGGTCCATTATTATTTTTAATATATGTAAATGATATAGATAATTATGTTAAGAGAACTCTTTTATTCATGTTTGCAGATGACACAATATTGTTATCCATAAATTCAAACCATACTGAAATGAATGAAAATCTACAAAAAGACTTCGATATGATCAACGGATGGCTAATAGAAAATGAATTATATATAAGCGAGGAAAAAACAGTACAATTAGAAATAACAGTTCCGAAAATGAAAAATAAACACGCAATCAACTTAAGAACGCACAGTGAACAATGCGAATTTATAAAAAATGGTTTAAACAAACAAAACTGCTCAAAAAGTTGTAGGAAAATTGATTTAAATGATACTTCAAAATATTTAGGAATAGAAATTGACTCAAAATGGGATTTTAAACACCATGTAATGAAATTGATCATAAAACTTAGACAGATGATACCAAAATTATACAACGTAAAACACATTCTATGCAATAAAAATAAAAAAATTCTCTACGAAGCATGGATAGGTAGTATTCTGCGATATGGAATCGAAATTTATGGCTTTGCTTCTGAATATATAATAATGAGACTGCAAAAAGTACAAAATAAATTAGTTAAGGTGTTGTTTGGAAAAGAAGGGGAAAAAACAAATGACATCTTTATTTATAATAAAATACTAAAAATAACTGAATTAAGAGACTATATCATAATACTTAAAAATTATTACGTAAATACATATAAAACTTATGATGAACCAAAAAGTTTGCGTTTAAGAGTATCATCACAAAGATTTAAGTTACCCTGTTGAAACAATGTATATGGTACAAGAAAAAAAGACTATTACATACCATACACATTTAACAAACTAGACAAAAATATGTTACATTTTCAAAGCAAACATGAATTAAAAAGTAAATTAATAGATGTACTTATAAATAGTTATAAAACCTAATAAAACTAACATACTAACAATTTATAAATTGTTTATAATATATTATATTTATTCATGTATGTATCTATTTATCAAATATTGATTTATGTGTTATGTGTTATGTGCACTATGTAATTATTGTAGCTCACACAAGTTATTATTTTAACTTCGAGCAATGTTCACAATAAACTTATTATTATTATTATTATTATTAGTAGTAGTAGTAGTAGTAGTAGTAGTAGTAGTAGTAGTAGTAGAAGTAGTATTAGTAGTAGTAGTAGTAGTAGTAGTATTAGTAGTAGTAGTAGTAGTAGTAGTAGTAGTAGTAGTAGAAGTAGTAGTATTAGTAGTAGTAGTAGTAGTAGTAGTTGTAGTAGCAGTATTAGTATACCTAGCATGAAATCAACGATGTTGAGATATCATTTTAGTATTGAAATCCTTTATGCACATCTCTGAAACAGTATTTTCTGTTGTCTGCTCGGTACACCCCGTCGATCTATTCAATTTCCAAAGCTTTCTGTTGCATTAATATTTAGTATTCAATTCCAGAAAACGCTGGTTTAATGTTTCGGGTGAGAGAAGCATTACCTAGCCTTCGCCCAAACACTGAAAATATCTGTATTTGAACAATAACAATCAGATACCAGCAATTAGACTCCGTGGAAAGCTAACAATCTGAACTTGATGGTCAGAGCGCTAGCAAGCTTCTAGATTTCCTCCAAGCTATTCTCGAAGAAATTTCTAGAAATCAATAAGGTGCTAAAAATAAATACATATAATTCAGTTCTAGAGCACGCTTTATTAAAAAAAAAGGATGAAGTGCTTTTTTCGAAGGTGTGCCTCAGCTGTCAAAATATCGTACTGACTTCAATCATAAACTACTTGATACACGGCTACAGGCTTCAGACTTCATTGATTGTATGCAAGAGTATAGGGAGTCTGTCTTATTTCCATCTGAATGCCTCACAAATCAGGTAAATTTATCAATATAAAAAGATTTACCAGTGTACTATAGAAATAATTATTCTGCTTACGATTTTGGTTTGTTTCATGGCAAATGTACCATTAACATTTAGGATCTGAAGCAGATTTTAACAATATTTAATTTAATTAATTGAACACAGGCATAATTGTTGCTTAAATCAATTTGATATTATGTTAAAAAAATTTAATTTATCTAATTTCATTCAAAATAAGTGAAATTTCAATTAAAAATGTGGTCTTAAAACCGTTACTGTTATCAATTTGTAATAATGTTTACAGAACGCTATAGTAAAAGTGACTAGCGAATTCATCTGGAACGAATCAAAATATTTGCAAAACTAGGTATCTAGCTTAGGGATACATACTTACGTCTGATGATAATAACGTAATACTCAGTATTTTCAATTTCGACAAATTCCATATATCGGTAATCTTGATTTTTCCAATATCAAACCAATCGAAAATATCATTTACAGATAGACTGCCATACAGTTCTCTTAAAATACATTCATTGACAACCGGATATTTCCACTGCCGATTGTATGGACAAATAACAATAGTTGGAAATGTTATGCTTTTGTTGCGATTGAAAACAGTGGTAACAATCGATGGATCATCGTAATAATACTTTATTCTTTCGCCCACTTGATAAATGCAGGCCGATGTTGCCAGCAGAAAAACAACCATCCAAAATCCTCTAGTCCAAAGAGACAACTTCGCATTGACTATGTGAGTGAGTCCCGGTATTTCTAATTCCGCACTATCAGTGGAGATATCTTTTCTTATGACAATCACCGAAGATGAGTGCCAGTGGTAACCAGTGAAACCAGGAAACCTTGTAAGGATTCGGCGACTTTGACGAATCCGTCGCAAATTAAGCTTGCAAGAGACCATTTTTGAAGCTGATGACGAGGGCGGATACTAGTTTTTTTGGGTCAGCACAAGCAGAAAAAAATTAAAACCACAGATTTGTAGTGAGAACCTAATATAGGAAAAATAAGAAGGTGCAATTGAAACAAAAATGAAGCAAACATCCAACTGTGCATGAATTTCATACTTTCTTTACTTTTGTCAACAATTAAATTAGCAAAAATACTGCGTGAACAACACAGGCATTTAGACTTCTCATCCTTACAACCGGACAACCGGATATTAACAAACAAACAAATGATGTTACAATTTGCTGTAGCCTAATGCATCTTTAGCCTCCCTTAATGTTGCATGCACGTGCCAGTATAAAACACGAACTTCATAACCCTAAGGATACCGACTGACACAGGTGTGCGTGGACACGAGGATGGTGGCAAAAGGGCGACACCCTTGTCTTCTTAGAAAAATACCTTTTGTGGTTAAAACAAATTTTTGGAAATATTAAGGAAGAATATTTACCGGGCAGACAGTTTGTTGCCATCAATTCAGTTCAGGCTGGTATTGGTGCAGATTGGTTGGTATCCTGAATAGGAGATTTTGGATATGGGGGCCTGGCAACAGACGAGGGTTATATTAAGGCTGCAGGACTGAAATGAATGTGAGGTTTAATTTGGTAAAACGAATCATAACCAGAACTGGGTTAAATAAATACGGAAACAAACCTATTAACGTTTCCTTTTGGACTTAAATGTCATACTGCCTGAGCGGGGAATCGAACCCACGTCCTTTGAAACCAAAGGCCGAGGTCCTACCACTGAGCCAGACTGACTGATACTTTGCTTGCTGCGAGGAAGCGTTATAGAGAACTCGATAGCGCTTCCTGCATGCTTTGGTGGCAACCATCCTTTAATAATGCTGAAAATATTCATGTCCCTAAAGTCATCGCAACAGAAATGGTGAATCGGCTGCAAATCGGGCCCAGCCTGCCCACGTGATCTGAGGGAGATGATGAATGTGGGCAATATTAAAGGATTTTGGATACCGCTAGAAGGAGACGAGGGATGTGGGGAACTAGGTACAGACTAGGGTTTGCTTAGGGTTGCAGGTGTATGATCGTGAAATGAGTCGTAACCATGCTGGGTGGTTCAGTTATTGAAAGATGGAATTTAATGCTCACCAGATACGATAGAGGCTGGCCGATTCTAGCCAGGCGGGGATCTTGCGCTATGGCCAAAGAAGGCTTAAAGAGGCTTGGGCTCCCTTTCCACTGGATCCCGTTAGGCCGTTTCCAGCTGAATCAGTCCTAACGGTATCCAGTGGGAGGGGAGAATTTGGAAGGGCCGAAATTGTTTAACCGATTACAATGCCTTGCAGCTTGCACTAGACCTCTATTGCTAAACTGTCTTGCGAAGTCCAGATGCTGATGACGTCACAGACTTGAGGATAACTTGAACTGCCTATTTGTATTCCAAATATCACCAATGCGGTAAAAATATCACCCTATCGCTATTGCACCCATTAATTTGAGGATTATTCTGGAAAGAAGGAATAGACGAAGTTAATGCGCATTGTATGCTATACATTACCTCCATGCCTGTTACTTGTTGATTGTCGCCATCTTGATGGTGTTCGTCGTCGTTTCCATCTTCCGCATGACATTGCGCGTCAGTTGGGCGATAAGTCTGTCCTCCTGTCCGGTGTTTTTCAATTTTTGCAGGAGGTACAGATGTATGACAAGATTTAGATTAGGGGTTTGAATAACATCTCTGTAATGTGTGGTGCAGTGGCAACCCGGACCACTGCACTGTGACTGAGGTTGGCGCTAATGACCAAGTTGTCGACGCGCCATTAAGCCTCAATTCCCCCCCCCCCTGTCAGGAAAAACGAACAATATTACGGAAAAATAAATGCAGATGCAAACCAATTTCTGTTTGTCACTAATCAGGCTGGTTTGGTTATTCACCCGTTTTACTTTTGCGGATTTTACCCAAAAACATTGCAGTTAGCTTAGTACCCGAAGAACATTGAGGTCTAGACTCAACAGCAACTGCCTTTTCTACCAGCCACCAGGAGTTACTGACAACAACCAACAGTTTCTATAGCAACCAGCTTTTTGACTAACTCACGCGATCTGCTCATTACTTTAATTTTTACCAAGCAAATTAAACTACATATTAGACGTAGCCATAAACTTTGGCCATAAACTTTACCATTATCGGAAACTTCCTAGATCTGCATAGCAACACTTTTGCTAGTATTTGCAGTACGTAAACATGCCTCTTCGAATGCCTAATGTTTTTTTTTTTAATTCCTTGTGGAGTTGTGGCTATAATTTATTTGTGTCATTTCAATATCAACTCTTCGTCTCCTTCATCAGTCAATATTAATTAACCTGACATCCAGCCTACAAGGAGCACAAGTCAGTAGTACGCAGGCAGGCTTGAGACTTATTAGGTGAGCGGTTGTTTTGTTTTAATATAAACTTGCGTCCACATAAATTTCCAAAACTGACAGTGGTCACGAAACTATGGCTGTCTTTTTTTTTTGTGTGTGTAAATTAGTTTCACCTTCTGCACTTGTAACCAGGGCAATCGATTCAGTTTAATAAAGCTTTATAACGCTCGAGCAAATAGCTAAGTTGGGTATCACCTTTAATAACTGCCACTATCGCAGAACAGCTTCTGAAAGAAGACAACGAATTACGCGCCACTTCCGCATATCAAAGTTCATGAATATTCGTTTAGCAGTTTAAAAGGGTTTCCTGCATATCGACGGACACAGATAACGGAGCAATAATGGTGCTATTCTTGTTGCAAAACGTATCTAACAATTTTTTGTTTACTTTCGAACAGGTTTTCATCTACATTTCGATCGTGTCTCCTGATGCTCTACATCAGTGACTCGTTTTCTGGTACCATTCAAATCAGAAATATTCAACTTAATTGATTAACTAACAATAGCTGACACCAAGCGCCACCGTACAATGTTACTGACATATTTCAAATTTCCCTGGTTACAAGTGCAGAAGGTGCAACTAATTCACCCAAAAAAAAATAGCCATAGCTCTGAAAAAAATTTAGCTTCGTTTTTCACCATTATTGTTTCGTTATCTGTGTCCATCGATCTGCAGGAACCCTTTTAGATCTGCTAAACCAATGTGCATGAAGTGTGATATATGGAAGTGGGACGTAATTTGTTGTGTTCTTTCAGAAGCTGTTCTGAGCAAATGACAATTATTAAAGATGCTATCCAACTTAACTCTTTGCTCGAGTGTAATAAAGCTTTCTTAAATTGAATTGATATCTACATGTTTCATCAGCTTTAGGCGGTGTAGGTTATCATTAAGTTTGGAATTCTAGGCATTAGTGTTTTATTAATATGTTACTACATGCCACTTCTCGGGTCTCGGGGAATTCTGTATTTATTAATGTTAACATGCCTTTTTTAAAGTGTCTCACTTGAAGCTCTGCTTAATAGCTTATTGGTTTAAAATTTCCAGTAGTGCTCCAGCAGTTGGGCGTTTCAATAAATAATAATTGGAGCGACGTGAGCGAAGTGATTTTTTTTAATTATATATTGCTGATTTAGACGGAACTGGAAGTGTATGGACGTTACGCGTGTTTTAATATAATCAACTACATTTAAATAAACCTTTGGCAAAGCATGTTAGTTTTGATTTTTTTAAACAGTGGTCTGCATATGTACTACCATGTGCCACCTTAACAATAGCTAGAGTAACCACTTTCTTAATATTTTATTTCATTTAATATCTTTATTTCGTTTATTACTCCTTTGAGAGGCCGAACCATTCTTTACTTGGTGGCCTCTTTTAGCGGTTTTTTATGTAATTTTAACACTTTTGGTTATTTTCGTGAATTAGAGATAGACACAATTCTTTGACAACGTAATTTAGATTTGTCGAGAGCGTGTGCCTAGATACGCACGTCAATACACACATTTCATTGTCCGAACTTTGGTCGTATAATGAGAGACGATATCGACAATGCTATTAATGGTTATATTAATATTTTCGTAATTAAGTGCCCTCCAACGCTATACCCGTTACTCGCTCTGGCTGCAAACCAGAAAATGTATGTAGTTCGTATCGTACGGCATACGTTCGTCCACTTTCATAGTTGGAAGCCTTCCCTGTATCTCTGTATAGGTTTCCCACCCAATGAGTTTTAACATGATGTTGAGACTGAAAGGACTAGTAGCTAGTAGCTAGCTAGCGTCACATTTACTACGTTATTGAGAGTCAGATTTTGCAATGAAAGCCGCAATGACAGCTGACGTTCCCACACGAGTTGTTTTTTTTTTTCACGTGCGTCATTGCTCTCGATTTTAACACAATTTTAGCTTTCGTACTGCATTATTATCTTTGCTAAGGTAATACCTGAAATGTGCCAAATTATGGTTCAGGATGTCAGACACTAATATCAGAAACTATTGTGTCGCGCTACAATAGTTTTGCCCTCGACAATAGCATTGCTGGAGTGACACACTAGCTTGTGTCTAGACAGTATACCATTCCCGATTCTTCAATCAAGCATTTAGTTTCTTCAAGCGACACTCGTAACTCTATCCTGCTGCTCTTCTGAAGTATTCGTCGCATTATTTAGCGTGTCGCCGCCAAGTTGTTGAGGTTTCATTGTTGTTGTATTGTTGTCGTTGCATGATAGCGGCAAGCGAAAGCATGTGTCTTTATCTGAAGCAAACGTTTTATAGACTACAATTATCTGAAGCAAACGTTTTATAGACTACAACGAGTAGCTGGTTAAAATACTTGCATGCGACAAAAACGGCTACAAACCTGTTAGACAATCGTCCATTACATCCTTATAATGTAGTACAACGGTATTGGTTCGTCGATAAAATTGGTACCAAAGATAGTTAATTTTCTGTTACTGACTGGATAGCTAACTAGCTAGTTGCTGGTGGTCCGGAAGTCATGTTTATTTTCATAGACTTTAAGAAGCCGATTGGGAACGTCTCATATAAAGGCCGTATAAAATTAAAGTTTCTGTGAGCATTGAGTGATTACTCTACGTACCTTTGGTGGTTTGGGAATGAAGGGTCCTTGTGTTAGTGAGGTAACTGGCGCGTCAAAGTATTGTTAAAGGCATTGTGTGGGTCGCGTATCTTGTGTTTTCACGGGTGCATGTCAATTGAATTGAATTGGGTTTTGTTATTGAGTACAGTGGCCCGTAGCCATGCGCCCTACCCTAATACACTAAAACTGAAATACGAACGCACCAAACAAGAGCAAAGCCATGCATACACGGCCAGGAGCCATTGGAACTACAGGAAGTCAAAACACTACAGGTACAGGTACACTATACACCAACCACAGATGTACAGGTGGACCTTCCAATCCCACCACGTCAGATCTTCTTGCCTGACGCACGACAACAGGCAGCTATGAACCGAAATTAAGCCACAGAGGAGGAAATATAGGGCGTCAAGCGTTCGTCGGTTTAACGGATGTGATGTACTGTAATGACACATACCTGCCTAGCATAATAAGTCCTCCATACTAAATAATAAGTTGCACTGTTATTGCTAAAGTAGTTTTTAGTTAATTTGTAAGTTTGTGAGAGAATGGCTAGGAGGCCTTATCGGCTCAATAAAATATGAATCAATCAATCCGCCATACCCATCAACAAACAGTCAACAAACAACATGAGAATTACTTATCTGAAATGCGTAGAATTAATACTTGGCTCTTATTTGCGAGTAATTAGTTATTTTTAGTTTGCATTAAAGAAAATATTTGGACCAGAAACTAAAAAAAAAAACAACATAAAATCACTTACCAAAAGAACCGATACCTAAATAAGAATCGTTGCCGAAAATAACAAACTGTAACGCTTCAACAAAATCTGGCAACCAAATACTTTACAAATCCGCCACATGCCATGCTGTCACGCATACTAGCTTGCGGAACTACTCCATACTAAATATTAGTTGCATTGTTATTGAAATTAACAAAATCCGTCAGACCCATCAACAAACATTAGAAAACAAAAACAAACTAGTTTTACGTTTAAGGTAAGGTTGAACTAATCCGAAGTAAAAATAGCAAAGGACCACAAATAAACTTCCATGTTAGGTTTCATGTACTGCAGTGTTGTTGTACTGTTTTGTCTTCATGAAACCTTACTACTGTTGTTAAATGTTTTTACCATTTTATGTGAATGTGCAATTTCTGTAGAATTAAATTGGCTCCTTTCTGCAAATAATTAGTTACTCCTAGTTTGCTTTTAAACAAAGTATTCGACTTACAAAATCCAAAAGCCACAAAATCACATCAGTTAACAAAATAACGGATATCAACCCAAAAATCAACACCGGAAATGTAAAATTCAGAAGCAAAGCTTCAGCAGTGTTACAACCAAAAACGTAAAGAATCCAGAAGATCATAAATAACAAAAAAATCACGTTAGGCGCAGCTACCAAAGACGTGATATCTAAACCAAAAACAATAAATTGTACGCAAAAAAACAGCCCAGTTTCAGCAATTGATCGTGTATGGTATCAAAAGAAAGCCAAATTTCCACTAATCAGACATACAACGCAACTTTAAAAATTGGCGTATTGCTACACAACCAGCATCAAGATAAGCGCTAGTTCAATGCTCTTATTGTTTCATTATTTTGTTTCGCGCAACATGAAACGCGTAGATTTGAGCGAATGGATGTAACGACCTATAGGCTCAATAAACTTAAGTAAAGTAAAATAAAGTAAGCGAAACAACAAAACGTAGAAACGATCAATCAGTCAATCCGGCAATCAATCTTCTCTCGGTTAATAAAAACTATTTGCTAACTGCTAAAAACTCAGTAGCAAATCGCGGAGCTTCCGAGTTTCGTAACGTCAGGATGTGTTTACAAAGATTACTGCGTTATACACCACACTGAAAGCTATAGAGTTTAGGGTGTAACCCGCTAGTAGGCAGTGGTTCAACAAAACACCACCGTCAGAGTTATAAAAAGGTATTGTAAATTGATTGTAAACGTAATTAAAACAAAAGATATTGTAACAAAAATATTTACCACTAATTCCATAAAATTATTTATTCGAAAAAATAAGACATAGCCGAACCATTCAAATAAAAAAAAAAACGTAGCAATGTGCCAAGTTTTAAAGTTGCGTCGTATATCTCATGAGTGGAAACTTGGCTCTTTTTTGATATCACGGACGTTCAATGACTGAAACTTGCGGGTTTTTTGCGTACAATTTATTAATTTGAGGTTAGATTTTTTACTATTTGAGCACTGTATGTTTTACGGTTCAATAGTGTGCGGTGATTTACCCGCTTTATTCAATTCAATTTCAATACAGAGCCTTGACTAATTGGTACGCTCTATTACAGTATTAATTACACACATGAAAAAAATATAACAAAACAAAACAAAACGTAATCAACGAAATACCAAATAACCAAAATGCCAAGACACTAGAACACCAGACGCACTAGATTGCAGAAGCCCACAACTGTTCCTGTGGTGGCCAGCTCGAAAATCTCCACCCTTCACAAGGCAGCTAATTCAATAGAGAATATGTACGTTACTAGGAAACAGGCTTTGGGCCTATTGTAGGCGGAGCAAAAAGACCTTTATTTCAAATTTTTAATTAGTGTTTACTTTAATGACTGTACCATATTTGTTAATGCTCCTTAAAAATCTGAGGAAAATGCTCACTCGGATAAGTTTGGGGTCTTTGGCTCTTGGTGTGACGTGCTGCTGTTATTTGCAGGCCTTTGTCTTATTTTAGCTTTTTTTCTTCAAATAAGTCAAAGCTACGGACCATATTTATTTTAATAGGCTTTCGTTTGCTCCATCACTTAGTGTCTGTTTAGTTATTTTTAGCTTCTTTCCACATCCGACACTAAAGATATGAGCCATCGCCGCCGACTAAATATAAAACGACACGTTTGTTATGATGGGGGGGGGGGATTGAGGCTTAATGGCGCGTCGACAACTTGGTCATTAGCGCCAACCTCAGTCACAGTGCAGTGGTCCGGGTTGCCACTGCACCACACATTACAGAGATATTATTCAAACCCCTAATCTAAATCTTGTCATACATCTGTACCTCCTGCAAAAATTGAAAAACACCGGACAGGAGGACAGACTTATCGCCCAACTGACGCGCAATGTCATGCGGAAGATGGAACCGACGACGAACACCATCAAGATGGCGACAATCAACAAGTAGGTGCCGGACCGTAAGTGGCCGTCGACACCAAGAACATTCAGGAGGGTCAACCCCCCGCAAAAGGAAACAGTGAGTAAGTCGGGTGTGACCAATTCGCAAACGGGCCAACACAATCTCCTCACGGCGACTGCGGCGACACGCCGAGTGCCATTCCTCGACAGTGCCTTTAATGGCCCGTAACTTATTACCGTCCTGTCTGTCCCACAAGGTTTGCCATAAAGCGTGTAACATCAGACGCAGAGTTGGAAAGGCATCTGAGGGAACAAGGCTGAGATCCCTACCGAGCGGGCCAGAAAGGGCCCCTTTCGCAGCAGAATCAGCTTGTTCATTCCCTGCTATCCCAACATGGCCCGGGATCCAGCAGAAAAGCACGGTTTTCCGCTGGCCAGGCAAGCGGGAAAGCAAAGCTTGGACACGTTGTGTCAAGGGGTTCCGAGGATTGTAATTCGCCAAGGACTCTAGGGCACTCATGGAATCACTAAAGACAATGAAATGCGTGCCCTGAAGGTCAAGGATCCATTCCACCGCCAAACCAAGAGCCAAAAGCTCCGCAGAGAACACAGAATAGCCTGATGGAAGGCGATGGGCAACCGTAACACCCTTACACACACAAGCACACGCCACGCCAACGTCGGACTTCGACCCATCAGTAAACAGGCGCAGATAACCGGCGTACTGAGAACTCAGCCGCCGGAACTCCTGTAAGTACCTTGGTGGTAGAGTGGAACCCTTCGGGAGGGACGCCAGAGCAAAAATGAAACTGCCACCTGGGACAAGCCAAGGGGCAACTGGCATTCTCCCAAGCCTCAAGACGCAGGGCATTTCAAAGGCTATCTCCTGACAGGACTGCTGCAGCCTATCGCGGAAATCACCCTTACCCACCCTGCGTCTACCGACTCGCAAGTCTGGCCCAAAAACCATGGACCAAGCAGGACTGGATTGCACAGCACGCAAACGCACAGCATACTGAATGGCAAGCTGTCGCCGACGAATGGCCAAAGGTGGCTCCGAGGCCTCAGCATAGAGGCTGACCACTGGAGAAGTTCGAAAAGCCCCAGTCGCCACACGCAGGCCACTGTGATGCACAGTGTCCAACATCTGGAGAGTCGAATCACTAGCCGAACCATACACCATGCACGCATAATCAAGTTTGCTGCGGACAAGGGATCTGTAGAGGCGCAACATGGCAGCGCGATCGGCACCCCATGATGTGCCCGACAGAACCCGCAAGATGTTAAGTGCCCGCAAAGACTTGTCTTTAAGTTGGCGCAAGTGTGGAAGCCAAGATAACCTGGAATCGAACACCAGACCCAGGAAACGTGCCTGTGGGACAACAGGAATCTGCGCCTGCCCCAAGTACAGGCAAGGATCTGGGTGCAGCGTTCGTTGGCGGCAAAAGTGAATGCAAACAGTCTTGTCCGGAGAAAACCGGAAACCATTACTGACCGCCCAGGTCTGGACTTTGTTAATCGCCAGCTGTAGCTGCCGCTCGCAGGTCTGCATGCGAGCTGCTCGAAAGCGCAGGCCGAAGTCATCGACAAACAATGACTGGGGAACAGCAGCTTGCTGAGCAATGGGGTTGATCCCAATAGCAAACAAGATGACACTAAGAACACCTCCTTGAGGCACACCATTCTCCAAGACAAACGGGCGGGAAAGAGCCGCCCCGACACGAACACGAAAAGAACGGCCTGAGAGGTAAGCGGAAAGCAACAGTGGCATCCGTCCCCTCAAGCCACAGTTATAGAGATTACGGAAAATCCCATAACGCCAGGTCGTATCATAAGCCTTCTCCAAGTCAAAGAAAACCTGAACCAGATGTTGACGCAGGCGAAAAGCCTCCCTCACATCCGATTCAAGGGCAACCAGATGATCGATGGTTGACCGAAAACGTCGAAAGCCACACTGGGACGCAGATAAGAATCCGCGTGATTCCAGCACCCAGACCAACCTCTCACTGACCATCCGTTCCATAAGTTTACAGACACAGCTAGTCAGAGCGATTGGGCGATAACTGGAAGGAGCAGTAGGGTCTTTGCCCGGTTTCACAATCGGGATGACCACTGCTGTCCTCCACGCTGCCGGAACAGAGCCTTCTGCCCAAACACGGTTGAACATCTCCAGCAAGAACTGCTGGGAGGCAAGAGGCAGATGTTTCAACAGCTGATAGTGAACATCATCAGGCCCTGGGGCGGAGTCATGCGACTTGGACAAAGCGGAAACAAATTCCTGCCTGGTGAACGGTAAATTGTACTCCTCTAGCCCGTCGGAGCGAAAGTCTAGAGGGTGAGCCTCTTCACTACGCTTTATTCTGAGGAAACCAGGATCATAATGGTTATCACTCGAAACCTGTGCAAACGCAGACGCAAGACAGTCGGCGATATCCGTCACAGAAGAGATCACGGTATTCGCCACCTTCAGCTGTGAAACCGGGGAAGGCACGGTCTTCCCCGAGATCTGGCGCACCTTCCGCCACACCTGCTGAGAAGGCGTGGAGCGCGTGATCGACGAAACATAAACTGCCCACGAAGCACGTCTAGCCTCACGGATGACAAACCTGGCACGGGCACGACAGCGCTTAACGGCTACAAAGTTGTCAGCAGTTGGGCTGACTGTAAACGCACGCAACGCTCGCCGGCGGGCCTGAATGGCCTGCCCGCAAGCAGGTGTCCACCACGGAACAGGAACCCGCCGCGGCTGAGTGGACGTACGCGGGATAGTAGCATGAGCAGCAGCAAGGACCACGTCAGCGAAATGAGTGGAAAGTTCATCCACATCAGAAAAGTCCTCAACCGCACGCTGAAATACAGCAGCCTCAGCAAAAGCTGACCATTCAGAACGTTTAAGCGCCCACCGGGCTGGCCTGGAAGCCACAGAACCCCCTTGTGTTGTGGACAACACAATGGGGAGGTGATCGCTTCCATGCAGATCGGCAGTGACACCCCAAGTGAAGTGAACTGGGATGGCCAGCGAGCAAAAGGCTAAGTCCACTGCTGACCAATTGCCCGTGGCCAGGTTACAGTGTGTCATGGCTCCATCGTTCAGGATACAAACAGACCCCCTCTGCATCCACTCCTCAAGGATCCTCCCTTTGTTGTCTGTATGAGGTCCTCCCCACTGGACATGGTGGCTGTTAAAGTCGCCCAGCAACAGAAAAGGGGCAGGAAGCTGGCGGACCAGGTCCTCCAGGTCACCAACCCCAAAGACCTCATCCGGTGGCAAATAAAGCGAACAGACAGTAATATCCAAATGGAAAGAAACACGAACTGCTACCGCCTGAAGCCTAGTGTGCAGAGGCACACTGGCATGCGGCTGAGAGTGTTGAACCAGCACTGCAACACCACCATGTGCACGTGGCACAGGGTCAGCATCCAGACGGTAGACAGAATAACCTCGAACCACCGGATTATCTGACGCCTTAAAGCAGGTTTCCTGTAGACAGCAGCACAGAGGTCGCCAATGCGACAAAAGCAGCCGCAGCTCTTCGGCATGGGTCCGATAACTTTGGCAGTTCCACTGAACGATGGCATGCGCAGGCATTAGGGCGGGCTGAAGACAGAATCATTCTCCTCAACTCCTCCTCTGGGCGATCCGAAAACATCCGAATCCTCACCCGAATCAAAAGATGGAGTGAGGTTCAGAACGAAGTTGTCCTCGGAAGGAGGAAAAAGTTCTGGAGAATTGGAACAGGAAATCTCTCCCTGTTCCATGGGCAAAGTAGTATCAAGATGTTGAGGGGACACAACGGACCCCTCAGCAAGCTGGCCGTTCAACGACAGTTTCACTTTCTCTCCTGGTGGCGACGTCCTCACGGGTGGTGATGAGGCCTTACCAGCAGGAGGATGGTTGGGCTGCCGCCGCTAATAATTCTGACATTGTTTACAACAATAATTACTCCTATGCAAAGTGCCTTCCCTAAATTACAATTGTTAATAATAAAGTATTTAATTGTAAGCCAAACAATCATCAGAGCGATAGTTTTTTTTAACAATACTCAAAAGATTCGGCAGGTTGGCAATGCTTCCGCTTGTCTAATAATTTACAACGCCACCAACGAAAATATTGAGCGCACACCTTCATCACGCACAGCGACACGCATATGAAAACCAAATTATAATCTATCAGTAACTATCACAATATTGCAGGTCAAAAAGTGTTAGCTCTTAGGACTACTTAGTCTTTAGGCCTAATTTTTAGTTTTTAGGCCTAATTTTTAGTTTTTAGGCCTAATTTTTAGTTGTCATTTTTATTTCGTGTAGCAACTGCGTTTGAGATTAGGCTTTGTCATTAGGCTTTGTCATTAATGCGCCACGGCATCAAGACTATACACGTTACCATGGTAACGAGGAATGTTTGAACTGTGAGACGCAGGCATGTTGTTGTTTCGTGCTGTGGTGCAAATACATCGTCTCATGTATAGTTTGGTTTTATATGTATCACTTCGCCGTGATACTATGATTTAGGTTTCTTATTTGAGATTCCCATCGCTAGTGTAAATGCTAGTTTCGTTGCCATGCTGAAGATAATCCCTCCAAGCATTTTTTTTTCAATGATGCTAAGGTGTATCCTTAACGGAATCCTTTTGTTTTTTATGGTTGCGATGTTCCAGTAGTGGTGAAATTGCGACAATCTAATGTTATTATTTTATTGAGTTACGTCGAAAAAGGTTATCAGCGAGAAAGAAGCAACCAAAATTTAATTTGCCGTGTTTGTTAAAGTTCACTTGACTACCACCAGCATGGTGTGTGCTTCGTCGGAATTCCTTAACTATTCACGACTCCAAATTTACAATGGTGAGTGTTAGAAATAAATTCGAAAATCTGTAATTTCTCCCGTAAGAATTGTTCGATTTACTACTAATTTTGGCTCAGCAATACTAATTAGGGTATCAAGCGTTGTACCAAATTTCATTCCAATCCGATCTTTAGTTTGGGCTCCACCCAGACTAAAAATGTGCAACCAACCAAGCAACCAACCAACCAACCAACAGTTTTTCAATTTTTGCAGGAGGTACAGATGTATGACAAGATTTAGATTAGGGGTTTGAATAATATCTCTGTAATGTGTGGTGCAGTGGCAACCCGGACCACTGCACTGTGACTGAGGTTGGCGCTAATGACCAAGCTGTCGACACGCCATTAAGCCTCATCTCCCCCCCCCCAACCAACATTTTGTAATTTAGTGTCCGTTATAGGCTACGCTTAGCTCGCTCGCTCCGCCAATAATTTTACTTTAGTAGCTCTGCAGAAATCAGCAACCGCGCGAAGCCTGCATAGTTGAGTTGTCCCCGGTCCAGCGACAGAAGCCCCTGTAGCGACAGGCTGGCTGCTATCCGTCGCGATATCAAAATAATATCGATGTTGGGCATGCCTGCGGCAGGACATGAGGAAATGTTGCACTGTGACTTCTTTGCCGCATGTTCCACAGATAGGAGAGTTGATCCACCCTAACCTGTGTTGAAGGGCAAGAAGCAACGAGTGATCCATTCGGAGCCTTGACAGCAGCCTTGCTGCCCAGTGCAGCAAGACATCAAGGGCCAGGTCCATCCCGCACATTCGTTGCAGCTGAAAAGGGATCTGCCCAGTACGCGCGGTTCCCCACTCCGAAACCATTCGTTCACGGCAGGACGACGCATTCCAGCAGACATAATGAGGGAAACCACTGGCACATCGCCGCGAGCAGCCTCCTTTGCCAGACCATCAGCTTGCTCATTCACGGCGTGGCCCGCGTGCCCATGAACCCACCACAGGACCACATCACTCCTCTGCAATGCTGCCCAGAGCTTGCTGCAAATCGTGAATACCAGTGGATCACTCATATCCAAATACGCTATCGCACCCCTCAACCTGCCCATTCCCGACTTAGAGTTTGTGACTACTGCAAATGATGGCAATTGCAAAACCAGCACAATAGCCAGCGCCACAGACATAGCCACCAGCTGACAGCATCGAGCTTACGCACGCAACTAGCCTTCTGGGATGGGATAACCACGCCAATTCCACCCACTCCCATTCACGAAAAGAAGGAAGCATCACAAAAGACATCACACTCCACGTAACTTGGCTCAAAGACCTTAGATAAACCCACACCCACGGGCTGAATGGGCACGCACAGGCAATGCTGGTCCAGCAGGAGCCAGAAGAACTGAGCAGAAGAGAAACACCCCTTTCAGCAGCCCCTAGCATTTCACGAACCTTGTCACTAACACCACTATTATCCAGAAGGATCCTTCGGACTGGGTCATGATCCCCCTGCTCAGGTTCCTAATGCAGAGGGTCATAAGCAACTCACTGGAGCGGTGATGGAGGGGCATCTCGTTACACCCGTCCACAGAGCTTGGACAGGAGTGGTCACCAGACAGCCAGTCACAATCCTGAGACACTCATTCACAACCACATGCAGTGACCTAATATGATGCCTCTCTGGCCATAGGAAAGGCAGATGAGAGTTCAATAAAGGCCCTGTACGTGGACAACAGTGCTCCCCGCCGCACACCCTCCACTCTGGCAAGGACTTTCAAGACGGAGGACGGCGGCTGGATCCTTTCTCTCAAATGCCTGGCGTGTGCGTTCCAATCCAGGTGCTCATCGAGGACTATCCCAAGATACCGAACCTTTTGCGACTGAGAGACACCTGGCCCCCCCCCCCCCACAGAGACTAATCAGATCTCGCCCCTTGTTGGCAATGCGTAAGAAGACGACCAATTCAGTCTTGGTCGGAGCCAGCATCAGGCCTATGTCTCCAAGAGGCGCAGCGATCGCATCCAGAGCCTCCTGATCATGACCCACGATGTAGTCAATGTCGGTACCTGCGAACCACATTACAACATCGTCTGCATAGCAGACAATGTCGTGCGAGACCCCCCATTTCAACCAAAACGTCGTTTATTGCAATTGTGAAAAGCGTTGGGCTGAGGCAGCTCCCTTGTGGGAGCCCTCTGTCCGAGCGTGCCTCAGACGACCACTGCCAATTAACCCTAGTGACAAAGTGTCTAGCACCTAGGACCGCAACAATGGCACCAACTACTTTCGTCCCAACACCCATTATTTCCATCGCTGCTCGCACCCGCTCAATGCTCACGGTGTCATATGCTGCCTTTATGTCCAAAAAGACAGCCACGACAACCATCCCATTCACCCATGCCTCCTGTATGCCCGACAGCAGGAACAGAACAGCATCTTCAGCCCTTCTAAGGGGCCTGTACCCGAAATGCTTCAGAGCCAGGCAGCTGAAGTATTCCAAATGCCATGACAATCTGCTGACCAACATGTGCTCGTACACCTTGCAAAGACATGGCACGAGTTGACTGTAGTTGACCTGGTCCGACCATACACTCCCCACCTTATGAACAGGCGCCAGCATGGTGTACATCCAGGATGGAGGAACAGGACCCCCATCAAGGAGACACTGAAGGAGGCCCAGAAGCTCCTTCCTTGCAGCTGAAGACATACCCCGCAAGTTAGCATACGAAAGATCGTCAATGCCCGGGGAACTGCTGGGTTTGCTCTTGGACAGCGCAACCACAAATTCCGATTCGCCCCAGGGTAAATCCTTGACATCTGAAGCCGGCGACATGCCAGACCACGGTGGCGCAACACTACCAGGCAAAGCTACACACTCGCGAAGCGGTCATTAAAAGCATCGGCCATCTCCCTTCCCCGTAGGACAGTCCGATACTGCCTTGCACCTGGGATGCGTAGACCCAAGTTTGAGTGAATTTTACATCCTGGGGGTGCAGGGCTTTCCAGGCATGAACTAGCGAGCTCGCTGCCTTCACACGCTCACACAGTCGCTCTGCAAAGTTTGCCTTCTCTCTCCCAATCAGGAATGCAGATTCAAGCACAATTCCTCTATATGAGAACCACTTCTCTGCCCTGGGGCTACGCTTCCACTTCCTATATGCACTTCGTCTGTCCCACTCAGCTCTTGTGCACACTGTTGTCTACCACACTGGATGCTGTTGCGTAGCGGGGTAACATCGTGCAGGGCGCACTCTTTTGACATGCTTCCAAATCCAAGATGCAAAAACCCCGTTATCAACCATTGGGCCACTGTATTGCTCTCTGCATGTGCTACCAGCACAGCTCACAGTCCACAGGACCACCGGGAAGTGGTCACTGCCAGCCTGGTCATCAGACATCCCAAAGCTGAACTGATCAGCGAGCTTCGGTGAGCACACAAACATAACGAGCACAGACTCCTGCGCAGAACTATTCTGCCACCTACTGAAGGTTGGGCTTCCATTTTGAATGATAGCCAAGCCTACAGAACTAATTGCGGCTGCTAATCTACGACTCTTACTATCCACTCTTACCGAACCCCAATCATGATGGTGAGCATTGAAATCCCCTCCCACTATGTATGGTGCCGAAAATTGCTGTAACCACGAAACTCATTTTTGTAATGTCGGGTAGCCAGTAATGTCCACGAATGCTAGAGTGATCCACTGGTTGTACATACATCCAAATTTTCACTGCTGTGGAATGTATTTCTGAAATTTGAGAAACATTGACAGCCATGTACGGCACTGACCACTTAAGAAATATTTCAACTCCTAAACCCGATGAAACATAGTCTGATCGGAAGGAGGACCCGTCAAATGCCTGCATACCGCCTGCTTCTTGGGCCCCTAACACGTCATCATGTTTTAGAAGCCGTTCCACCTCACTGATTTCGTTTACAGACCTCGCGCATTCCAGGAAGCAATCACAACGGCATTTGCATTGTTCGTGAACCTTTCGTTTTAATTTAATTCAATTTCGACTACTTACACATTCTCCACCTTATCGCTGGCATGGAAACTCTCTTGACTGCTGAGACGAGCCCTCTGGCTATCACTAATGCTTGCTCCTCCAATGGCCTCATCAGACATGCGTACAGACAGGCGTGCGTGCCTTGCACTCCCGGCAGCACCCCTGACAACTTATTCACCACTACTCCCGCAGAATGCCTGCTCGAAGTTTGCTCGTACCGCTGTTCGTGCATTTGCGCATTTCCAGCTTAATCTTGCCCCCGTAGAGCTTGTCGAGCGTCTTGCACATTTTGTAAATTTTGCACCAGCGGCACATTAGACAGAAGTAGATAGCGGTAAATGGCTATAGATGCTGCAACCTGTCATTTGGCGGCACTCCTCCTTTAGGTTTCTCCAACATTTTTTAGTTACTGCGACTGAGTTTGCACACCATATGTTCAATCTTAACTGTGGCTGCCATCCCATATAGTCTCAAAGCGGAAGAATCAGAGCTGGCTACGCCTTAAATCGTAAAGCTTCTTGTCCGGTAAACGCATTTTACCATATATTGTCCAAGGTTGCGCTAAGGCCAAAGAAGGCTTAAGTTAGGCTTGGTACTGGGTGGAGGTTTACATTTCTGACTTAATAAGGCTAGCAGGATCTAGTGAGAAGGAAGGATTCAGAAGGTGTTGCTTAGGGCCGAAGCACAAATTTGAATGCTTTAATCGAATGGGAGTTTAGTTCAGGTCGGCTCGCTCGTGCATACAACAATGGTATGACATTTTGACATCTGATAAAATTAATATTTGCAACATGACAACTTTTCATCGTTAAATTCGGAAAGGAATTTGATAATCTTGATTGATTTTATTGAGCCTATAGATTCTGCCAAACATTCGCTCAAACTGTCCTATTTAATTAACTTAACCTAAGAACTAACACTTCACTAACTCTAAATGACATTATTGTTTCTAGACACACGCTAGTGTGTCGCCGCCAAGTAACAGTAGATCATCCCATTGTACACATACGATTGTTAATTGATTGTTAATGATAAAAAGGCGGCTCACTAGCAGACATGTGTCTGTAAACTGTAAGCAACTGAAAGCATATTTTGGCATGTTGAGGATAAATCCCAATGCGACAGAAATGTTTCAAATTGTGGAAAATGTAAGGAAAAGGGTCAGAAATTCAGAAAAACTAAAATTTAAAGGATGAGCGTCCACCAATCATAGAGAAAAAGATGCGTCAATAACGTTGTTTTTATGTTACTGTCTAGCTAGCTGTAGCTGTGGAAAAATCTTATTAGCTAGCCAGCTAGCTGTAGCTAGCTAGCTAGCTATAGCTGGCTAGCTAATAAGATTTTTCCCATGTTAAATCCCATAGACCTTTTGCTCATGGCTAGCGCAAAATTGAGAAGGCCTACGTACCTGAACTTTTGCACACGGATGCATGGTGATCTGAGGATGGTCCTTTTGTTGGTTTGGGGGTTGTAGGGGTCAGGACAAATGCGTGGGAGGGTTTTGAAATTCGTCACGGCGAATTTAAATTTCCTTTCTTTTCCAAGTTGCAACCAAAGATTTTAAGCAACAATGGCTTGAACAATCAACACTGGTCAACACTGATTTTTTGTAAAAGCCTGGACGAACTAAAAACTGAACTGTAACGAAGGACAAAATAAAGAAACATTAACGTTGCCGTGGATTTCGTAAGAATAAAGGGATGCACGTTAGATGATGGTTACGCAATAATACGAGCATACACGATCGAGCTAATGGGTTTTTTGTTAATAACCCACATATAAAATGCTTCGCGTCCGGCTGTTTTAGTAACAGCGACCTTCGGGGGTTTCTGCATGACTAAATGTGAACGAAATCTTGAAAAATCAAGGGGATGGCCCAGCAAAAAATATTCTGTAGAAAAAACTGCAGAAAATTTATGGATCTGCAGATAAACTGCAGAATTCTGAAGAATTGCTCCAGACTGTTGTTCAGTCTCAGCAAAGTGAAGATAAAATGTGTAGATTTTCTGCAGTTTGTTGTTCACTTTCAGCAATCGAAGCTAAAATCTGCAGATTTTCTGTAGTTTGTTGTTCACTCTCAGCAACTGAAGATAAAATCTGCAGATTTTCTGCAGTTTCTTGTTCACCTCTCAGCAAGTGAAGATAAAATCTTCAGACTTACTGCAGTTTGTTGTTCACTTTCAGCAATTGAAGACAAAATCTGCAAATGTTCTGCAGTTTGTTGTTCACTTTCAGCAATCGAAGATAAAATCTGTAGAATTTCTGCAGTTCTCAGCTAATAAAGAAAAAATCTGCAGATTATCTGCAGTTCACCCTCATCAAGTTTTTGTTCATTCTCAGAAAGCTGAAGGCAAAATCTTCAGAATTTCTGCAGATGTTGTAAACTACAAGCCAAAGATAAAATCTGCAGAATTTCCGCAGTTATTGTTTATTCTTAGAGCTTGGCAGAAACGAAGCGTGGCTTACTTTCGAATTTTACGAAAATGTATGCAACAACACTCCATATTATAAAATATGTTAGATTATGAAAGTTATCGCGTTTATTAACCCTTTAAGAATGGGTGTGCCTGAAAAGTGCCCATTCCCTCCAGAACAGGAGCACCCGAAAATGCGTCCGCGATGGAAAGTTTTGAAAACTTGTAAACGTGGAAATTTCTGTGCAAGGTTTAGGTTATTATGGATTTGGAGGCTTGGATATTTATGGATATAGATGAATTCACATCCCACTGTCATGCTGACCATATTGAGGGGCCAAAAGGTAGTAATTTTCAGCGCATCTCAGTTTAAGTAGTTACAACGATTTTGACGTCGGAAAAATAGGCTTAACAGCGCAGCGCTAAATACGGAGTAGAGTAACGATCGTGTAGTGCAACTTTCCCCAAAAAAATTCAAAAGCTTCTTTTGTAAACGTCTTTTAACATTTGCTGATTTTAGGAGTACAATACCTTGCGGCTGATAGCAAACGAAAATTTATAGGACAATTTGTCTACCACGAAAGAAATCTTCCGTTAAGTTTTGGCCACGTTTGTGCTGGCACCTCGATATCAGCCGGCCAGCCAAACCGTATACAAATTGCGGAAACGTGAGTGGTGCTTCAAGATGTTTAACAATCACAACAATTGATAAATGATAACAAATGACTGCCCTTTTGAGGTAGGAAATCATGAACACTTTTTGTGGTAATTATTATTGTTGATCATGATTCTTTTGGTGTAAGTCAGAAATTAATATTTTAAGTAGAAATGGTGACAGCACACGTCATGCCCAGACTTAGTTCATTTTTTTAAGTTGTCTGTAACAGTTTTTAAATTCTAATAAAAAAAAACCACAACACAACTTTACTTTTTTTTTACATTTTTATTGTACAACTGCTACTAAAATAAAAAATGGGATATAAAAGCCTCTGAAAAAATGACGGGAACTTCTTTCCTCCATTTCCAGGGCATGAAACGATTTATTTATAAAAGCCAGTCAAAAGCTTTTTTTTTTTTAGTTGTTTTTTTCTAGCCCTCGAGTACAACCAAATTCAGCCTGCCTGTCGTTCTTAAAGGGTTAACTTTTATCTTCAGGTACTTGTTTATTTGTACTTACCTTGTACTTTCTAAAGAAATTTTTAGCCTATCAACATGTTTTAAAAAGCAGTTAGGACCATGGAAATTATACACATGTTTTAAAGTGTGCTGATTGGCTGAAAAGCTGAAGACGAAATCGGCAGAATTTCTGCAGTTTATTCACGCTCAGCAAGATGAAGGAAAAGTCTGCATATTTTCTGCAGATATTGCAAAAAAAAATGTTATGTTATTTCACTTATTAAATCGTGAACATGTTTGGGTGGGACAAAGGAGGGTTGTAAGTGTGCAGAACTAATTATGCCAATTGATTGTTTAAAGGCACGTCAACAGTTGCATTTACTTCAGCTGATATCCACAAAATACAAAACCTGGGCCCATACAGATTATGCTTAGTGATTGGCTAGGTATATAAAGCTAAATTACAAATTTGACAGTTGTAAGTAGCCTAAGAGTGGAATATAAACATACGTGATACGATGTATAAATAGGACACTGGTATGTTTGCAATAATAAATGATGTCTCTAAATTTCTTTGATGGTAAAGTGGCTGCTGTAATGACTGCTAAGGTTTCAATAATGATATTTTTTTGCTCTAGTTTCTCTTCTGCAGAAAATCTGCAGGTTCACATCTGCAGAAAAACGGAAGTTTTAAATCTGCGGAAAGTGGCCAAATAACTGCAGATTATTTCTAAAGTTTTTCTGCAGATTTTATCTGCAGTTTTTCTACAGAATTTTTTTAGCTGGGGGTGCAGGGATAAACTAAACACTGAAGGGGATTCGCTGATTGAGTGAGCAAAGAGAAAGAAATCAGCGATTGTTAGCCAGTTTGTGCAAAAATGGGTTTGATGCATCTTAAATAGACGGTGTAACCTTATGTACGTTCACAGTCCTATGAAAGTTGTGATTTCCACCCAAAACCAAAACTGGTAGAAAAACCCGCCAAGTTTCCAAAAACGGTCGGCCTTTGAAGCTAGTGATATCATTCCACCAGGGAAAGGCCGTCAAGGTTAATCCTATTAGCCAAGTTAATCGCACCGAATAATACTTTGGACATTATATGAAAACTTGAAGATTGCTAGTAGCAATCTTCTAGTTTTCATTTAACGTTCGAACTATTATTATGTGCGATTAACTTGGCTAATAGGATTAACCTTAGTGGCCTTTCCCTGGTGGAATGATATCACTACTTTCAAAGGCCGACCGTTTTTGGAAACTTGGCGGGTTTTTCTACCAGTTTTGGTATAGGGTGAATAACAGATTACAATGCTTTGCAGCTTGTGCTAACGTTTACAGTTAAAACTGTTTGGAGTCTTGCGAAGTCTAGAGGCTGACAAAGTCGCAGACTTGAGGATAAGTTGAATTGCAGCTTTGGGTCCTAGTTATGGAATCGCCAATTCGGTACAAATTGCATTACATCCTTATTTCTCACAATGATTTCAGCATTTTTCTGTTAAGAAAGAACAGTCGATGTCAATAAGCATTGTGTGCAATCCATTGCCTCCCACTCCTTCCGGGAAAAAAAAACAATAATTTTACGAATAAATAAATGCAGTTGTAAACCTTTTTCCGTTTGTCACTAATGGAGCTGATTTGGCTTTCCATCCTGGTTGATTTTACCCAAGACATTGCAATTAGCCTGGTACACAAAGAACATGTAGTGACAGACTTTACAGCAATTTGCTTTTCGGCCAGTAACCAGCAGTGCAATAACAACAAATAGTTTCTACGGCAATCAGCTTTTCATAACTCACGTGATCTACTAATTTGTCTAATTTAAACCATTACAGGCTAATTAAATGACACACTTGCTGTATGTAGCCATTCATTTTAGCTATAAACTCTACATCGATCTACATAGCAACGCTTTGCATGTTGAGATATAATTACATAGGATACTTTGTAGTACAATTATTGTAAAGTTACGTTAAGTAAGCATGCATTTTCTAATGCTTAATGTTTAAAAAACCCTTTGTGGAATTGCAGCTATAATTTACTTGCTACATTTCCATGTTACATTTCTTCAGCTCTTTCATCAGTCGATGTTAATCTTATATCTAGCCTATAAGGTGCAAAGGCCAAAGACCAAGCGGTCGACGCGCCATTAAGCCTCAATTCCCCCCCCCCCCCCCCGCTATAAGGTGCAAATTTTATTAATACTTAATTCTGAGACGCATTAGTTGCGCGTTTTGTATGCAAAATTTCGTCCAAGGGGACATTCAAATTGATAGTGGCAACGAAACTCTAACTTTCTGGGTGAATTAGTTGCACCTTCTGCGCATGTTGTCAGGGAAAGTAGAAATATGTCAGTAACATTGTACGGAGGCGTGTGGTGTTAGATATTGGTAAGATAATCAATTAAATGACATTATTTATGTTTCGATTGCTACGAGAAAATAAATCATTGATGTACAGCACAAAGTAAAATATATAAAAAAAAGTGTCACAAGGTGAAGACTTTTTTTGCATATATTTTGCAAAGGGAGTACCACTTATTTGCTTCGTTGTCTACACCCATAGTTATGCATGAAATCCTTTTACGACTGCTAAATCAGGCCGAAGAGTGGGACCTAATTGCGTACATAAATCTACATGTCTTCAATATGGGGCAAAATTTAATGGCTCAATATTGATGGTTGAAAAGTATCAAATCCAATGTTCACTTTATTGAAATCAGACAGAAAATAAGAGTATCAGCAAGGCCGGAAGTAGATGATTTTGAACCTGTGCCTCGTGCAAGAATATGCATAGAGTTTCAAGGGATAGATTGCGATATTGCAGAATTTGGACTGAAATCTGGCTCTCGAATGTTAGGTTTGTGGCATCTTTTTTTTAATGAGTTATGGCCACTGAGTTATTGTTGCCATTCGGTTTAAAATTCAATTTGTGGGACCTTTCAGTCAGCCTTTTCTAACTGTATAGGTGGTGCTGCATGCTTTCTTGTAACAAGGAATTTGGTGAACGTTGTTTCTTTTCAGGTGTGTTGGAAGTTTGAAGTCTGGTGGAATTTTTTGTTGAGTTTGGGTGATTTTATTTGTTTATTTTTTTGGTGGCCAGTTAAATGACCTGGCTTGTGTAGCAGACGTCTGAGGGGTTATGTTACACCTTTGATACATTGAGTGACTAGGAAAGTTGTTTTCGAAATTTGGGGAGAAGGTGAGATGTTTTTTTTCTGATGTAGCCAAGACACGCTAGGCATCCTAGCGACTAGGTTGAGTGGGTAGCCAGTCTTAACGTATTTGTAAATAATAATATAACGAAATTTTACCAAAGAGGTATTCTGGTTGAGTGGTGTGACTACTTATACTACATTTCATTTTTAAGGATGCTGAGTTTGTGTTGAAAGTATGGTACATGAATGGTTTGCGATGGTTTCCTGTAAGGAAGAAATTCTGTGTAGCCTAGTGCGTTAATAAAGAGTGTAATATCCAAAAAGAAAATAAATTTAGAAACTGGGGCCTCCATTGTGACGCTGAGATGGTCATGGTAGTATATTACTTCGAATTGAAGTAGGACAAAGTACTTTCCTTTTTCGACACCATGCTCTATATTAACGAATTTGAATACATATAAATTCTTCGCTACAGGAAACCATCGCAAACCATTTGTATACCATACTTTCATGCATATACTGTCCCTATACAAACACATCTCCATCTACATATATAATACGGAGCAGGCGGCCAAGTGCACTGGCCTCACCATCCCGGCATACAATCAGGAACCCCACCCTGAAGCGCCATCTGTTGACGGGATTCTCCTTCAAATTCGGGTTGGGACACTTTTCCAGCGTCTGCGAACAGATGGCACCACTTACCACCCCTACCATGTCAGACGGCTTTGGACTACAAGTTCGGGTTACAACACGTTTTCCAAAGTTTTCGAACGGATGGCGCCTCTTACCAGACCAGCCGCACCGCTATTTGTATCGTCTTTTGGGGTATTATTATGGAACCAAAGCTACAACAAAGTTTTAGTGGTGTGCCATTGTCGGCGTTTGGACTTTAGACTTTCGTATATTGGTTTAGGGTTGGAGCGTGGCCTCGGGCCCAGGCCCCAGTATAACTATGTTGACTCGACTCGGACTTTCGTGAATGAGCTAAAAAAAATAAACAATCCGTGTCTACTAACAGCAGACAACTTTAAACCAAACGACGATAAGTTGTTTAAACCAATGGGCCTCGAAATTGGCAGCCTGATACGATGGAAAGACGCATTTATTTCCTAAATGCTCACTTCCAGAAAGGAGTTGAATTGTTCTTAAGTTGATGGCAACAATCACTGCATGCGCAAGCGTTAAAATTAATTGCAATTTATTTACATGAGCCTAAACGTTCAGAACAGCCATGCGCCCAATACAAATACTTATAGCGTTGTTATTATTATTACTAGCCGAGTCGCTCGCTTCGCTCGCTCATTCCGCGTCGTCTCGCTGCGCTCCAGAAGACTTCTTGATGCAACACTTATGATACAGACAGACCTTCCACATAAAAAACGATCAAGCAAATTATAAGAGTGTAGTATACGATATCCGTTATCTCGGAAGAAGGTCAATATTATTTTTTTACGTCCAAGGAGTCAAGCAAAAAGGTCAAGCAATTTATCAGAAAAGCCCTGTTTCTCATGACAAACGCTGATTTTCGTTCGCTTCGCTCACTCAATCAGCGCAAACATTTTCTCAGAAACTTGACTGAATCAATGTAACCACCAGGAACCACACATCATTTGTAATGTTAGTATACACTTTATATGGGTTTTCTTGTTTCACTTATTTTAAGAATATTGTTCTCTACGTCCTGCTCAGTACAGATTTTTCCATGGGCGTCGTATCACTTCACTTTCTGATGATCCCTCACTTGGAGAAACATCTGCAGAACGTTAGATGTAATAGCTTTCGATGCTCCTCCGATAGAGCAAAGCGAGACACACAATGAAAAGGTTTAGTTTATGTGAAAATCGGTCGCTTTGCTTTTTCAATCCACGCGCCTCCGTGCTTCAGAAACACGAATGTTTGACACCCTTTTAAAACCAAATCTATTGTTTTGATTTTTCGATGCATCAATTCATCAATTCATTGGTTAATACAAAACCAATTTTAATATGTATATGTGGTGTGTTGCAAAATACTTCGTCCGTGCATCCTTTTCCAGATCATCTCTCTTTGCTCGAGGAAGTTTTCATGAACAAACTATGACGTCATGAACAAACATGAAGAGGTTAAAAAAACTTTGACGTTAGTTTTTCAGGTTCTTTCGCTTATTTGAGGGTGATAATATCAAGTTACAGCGATGAAAATAGGCCTATTTAAAGCGAAATTTAATTATCTTTCGTTTGGTCCTACTCCCATCTTTGTAGGTGCTTTGGTTCCGGAGGAGTAGAGGTACAAACACGAACGCACGGACGCACGCACATCGTATGATCTACATAATTAAGGACGTATGATGTGCGTGCGTGCGTGCGTGCGTGCGTGTTTGTACCTCTACTCCTCTGGAACCAAGGCACCTACAAAGATGGGAGTAGGACCAAACGAAAGATAATTAAACTGCGCTTTTAATAGGCCTATTTTCATCGCAATAACTTGATATTATCACCCTCAAATATGCGAAAAACCCTGAAAAACTAACGTCAAAGTTTTTTAAACCCTCTTGATGATTGTTTATGACGTCATAGTTTGTTCATGAAAACCTCCTCGAGCGAAGAGAGATGATCTGGAAAAGAATGCACGGACAACGTATTTCGCAACAAACCGCATATACATCTTAAAATTGGTTTTGTATTAATTGACTTGATGCAGGGAAAAATCAAAACAATAGATTTGGTTTTAAAACGATGTTTGCGCTGATTGAGTGAGCGAAGCGAACGAAAATCAGCGTTTGTCATCAGAAACAGTGCTTTTCTGATAAATTGCTTGATCTTAACTTTTTGCTCGACTCCTTGGACGTAAAAAAATAATACTGACCTTCTCTCGAGATAACCGATATCTCATACTACACTCTTATAATTTGCTTGATCGTTTTTTATGTGGAAGGTCTGTATCATAAGTGTTGCAGCAAGAAATCTTCTCGAGCGCAGCGAGACGACGCGGAACGAGCGAGCGAAGCGAGCGACTCCGCTAGTTTTAATTATGTAGATGACTTTATTTAGCCTAACAGGTCTACAATACCACTCGCTCATGCATACTAAACTTAACACAATCCTTACCTACCTTAATACTAATCAATTATCAACCAAGCGTTGTTACCAAATTAACGACAATTACTTGCAACAATTTCGCGATGCAGGGTACCGAGGTGAATTGTCTCTAATGATTAACTTACAGCAGGGGCTTACTTGCTTACTGAATGCTGGCTTTCTCAGTGTGAGGTTTTTTTTTTTTTGGCCCTCAGTCAAACACACGTATGCGATTTCTCAGTGGCTACAGCAAAATATCCGTGGAAATATCCCGACTTTTCCGGGGAGGGAGGGATGAGAAAAGGAGAAGGAAGAGAGAGAGGAAGAGAGGAGATCGCATTATTTGCTTACTGAATATGGGCATCAAGCAAAAGCAATGCGGGGCATGTGTGTATGGGGAGGGGAGAGAGAGGGCATGTGTGGGGGGGGGGGCACCTCACGTGTTTGGTCTTTGGTGTTACAAATTTAAAACCAAAGACCAAGCACCTGAAATGCTGGCAGGAGGCAGAGAGATATTCAGACCCTGCTCTGCGGTAGTGTGGGTGGGGGTGCAGTGGGGTGCGGAGGCCCGGGAGGCAATACGCGTGTGGATGGGGGGGGGGGGTGCACAGCACATCGCATGGGTACAGCTAGTAATCTACATAATAAGGTTGAACTCATAAGATAAAGTATAAGAGAATTCAATTCAATTCAATGATGTTTTATTGCAGCCTTGGCCGTAGGCCACGCCCCCCACTCTAAAAGAAAGTATAAGTAAGTAACAATCACTTTAATCTTTTCATTCTTCGTGCACGTGTAACTATGTCTTTGCTACGGTGCCTAACAAATTTGTTTAAATCGTTGATTGTTGATAGGTAAAATGAAAGAATCCGTGTTTCAGCTAAAGGCATATAGTTTCAAATCAAACTAAGCTACTTTATTAATTTTCGAAATCGGCAACTAGAAACGATGAAATGACTTACTTATTTCGTAAATGCGGGCTTTCAGAGCTGAGCTAAATTGTTTCGAAGTGCACAGCAACAATCACAAGCACGAGCACCTTGCAAAGTGGTTGGCAACAATAACACCTATGTAAGTGAAAATAAAAGAACAACGAGGCATTGTTATGACGCGATTTAATTTCTACCACTCCCAGAAAACGAAAAATGACAAAGCCGCCAGCCTAAAGGTTTCAACTTTTTTCTACAATAGCGTATTTATTTACTTACTTCCAGTAGAATTATTTAAAGGTGAGTAACTGGAGACCGAGTCCGGAAAAGGGCTGCATCGTGCCCGGGGTCGCTGATTAATTGAGCGAAGCGACAATTTAATTGACGAACTTAATTCGGTCAAACATTGACATACACAGGACCAAACAAACCGTATCAGTGTTGGAAACGATGCATCCAACAACACCCATGCGTACAACGGATTTCAGCAAGCAATACAGCATTATTAGCAAGCAAAAATTTTTTTCATGCCCTGATTGAGTGAGCGAAGCGAACGAAAATCAGCGTTTGTTAGCCAGCGTGAGCAAAGATTGGATTGAAGAATCTCAATTTGGTGAAAGTGTTTGTTAGCCAGTGTGTGTAAAAATTGGATTGAAGAAACTTAATTCGGTGAAACATTGACATACACTCATATGAGCATCCAAACCGGACCAGTGATGCAAACATGCATTTAAGACCAGCCGTACGTATCAGGGGTTTTCTGTATTCATCCTTAAAAATTAAATACAGAGAGCATGTACACACCGCCCAACCACAACACCTCTTGACAGAATTTCGTTGTATTATTTACAAATAGGTCAGCAGTGGCTATCCACTCCACCTGGTCAGTCGAATTGCTATCCTGACATGTGTACATCATAAATCCCGCAGATCTCTGCTGCACACTCGGGACTATCGCCTGGCCACCAAAAATCTCCCAACTTTCAAACTATCTCTCCAACAAAAATTCAGCCACACTACACACTTCAAACACACCTCAAAGGAAATACTGTTTTCCAAATTCCTTTCGATAATAAAGCATGCAGCACCACCTATATAGGACACAGTGACCAAAATCTGATGGAAAGATTATGATCCCGCAAATCTGACTTTAATCCTTGAATACGCTAATCGTCTTTACCATATCCTATCACAAGCCAAAATTCTCGTGCTTCAAGACTTGTAAATTAACTTATAAATTAACTGAACAAAAAACAGCTTCGTCGTTTAGAAAAAATATTAGAGCTCGTATCACCATACTCACAGCCGTGAAGGCACACGAATAAAAACGGATTAGAGTTCACTCGAATGCAACGAACTATAATTTGAACTCCAATACCAGGGAACGAGGACTGTTCTTGATCAATGGTCATGGCAGAAAGAAAGCGCAGTTTATGTGTGAAAAGTTTTAACCGAAGTCTTTGGGCGTAAACGCATAATTTGTGTATTACACAGACTTTTGTAATATTTGTCTGTGTTTGTTGTTTCATATATTAAGTCTGTTTCGTGTTAGTGGGTTTGAGTAATAACGAGTTCATTTTGTCTATGCATTTTTATCTTTTAATTTTGTAGCATTTTGCTGTTTATTGCGTCTATTTTTTGCTTGTTTGAGGGTTTTACGTTTTGCGAATCGGAGTTCAAATTATAGTTCGTTGCGTTCGAGTGTACTCTAATCCATTTTTATTCGTGTGCTTTCACGGCTGTGACTATGGGGATACGAGCTCTAATGTTTTTATTCTAAACGGCGAATCATTTTTTTGTTCAGTTAGTTTGTTGGCTTTTTTCGTTTCCTTTTTATTGTAATTGCTACGGTCTGGTGTATCATGTGTCCACTGTACACCGATTTTTGTTTTTTTATAAACGGAACATTAGAAATGCATATTTATGTTCAGGTTCCGCCCAAGGTTTGTCTCATGATTATTATTTGATGGCAACACATCAGCGTGTGTCTAGATTTAGCATATGTCATCTCGATGAGTAGTTGATTCAGGATTGTTGCAGTATCATGGCATACAATCGCGGAAACAATTCAATTGGCTTCCCGAAGCCCGCATTGAAGAAGTACACAAAGTCACTCAGTCATGTCGGCCGCGCAATTAAAAATTTAAGATTTCGCACCCTGCGGTTTAAAACTTAAAGATTTAAGGAAAAATCAAGACCATTTAATTTTGGTTCTCCACAACGCGCTAGCTAACTCAAACAACGACAATATTACTTTCCTGGCACCCAGCCATTGTTGCATCTTGTTCGAGTGAGCTATAATCCGATATTGTGCGCCTTGCCTATTGTTACCTGATTGTTACAAGTTGCAGCAATGTAACATTTTGTCATTGTTAGCCGCTCCGGAGATGGCTACGCATGTTAAGAAGCTCCTTGACGAATGTCTGGATCTACATATTTTAACTGAAGAGGACATCAGTTCCGGGATTGTATCGAAGCGGATTTACAGTGAAGTTTATGCTGAAGCAAGGAGAAGAGGAATGCCGATTGAAAGCTTGATGGAATTTAGAATCGAGGAAGAAGATGGAAGCAATGGCTGTGTACAGGTAGTAAGTAACAATGAAAACAATGTGAGTAATAAGAACAGTGTTTAAGATGGTGTAAGCAGTCGCTTGTACAATACGATTGTGGAGCGCGGAAGACCAAACTCAAATGTTGACGAAGATCGTCAAGAGGCAATTGCTAACGTGACGGAAATCTTTAATGTAGCAAGTCGAGTAGAAGGTGAGATGGATAGGTCGAAAGCAAGGCGAATTCTGAATCTAAAACGTTTTTATGGTGGATCACTGAGCTACGTCAAAATGGTGCGCTTCGTGGTATTCTTATGTAGTGAGAAGGGCATGCCTTACCTGAGTGTGCAAGTGGTTTCGGCAGCTGCGGCTGTAGTGGGCCTCCAAAATGTAAAGGCAGTGTGTGGACTGCGTATGGGTGGAGCCTACCAGGATGTGTTAAAAGATGTGTGTGCAAAACAATACCTACTGCAGGCGAAAATATCCATCAATGATGAGCCTTAGACATCTGCGACTTTGGCACTCAACAGATAGAAGCCAAACTTTATTGGTTGCCGTATGAAGTCAAACCGGAAGAAGTGAGCGCAGTCATGTTCCAGTTTGAGAGATTAACCTCGCATGCATATGAGGAAAAAAACTGTAGATGGAAAAGACATATGTGCCTCAGGTATGCGCGTTATAACGTTTACCTTACACGAAACTGTGGATGTGGATTTCCGCAGGATGTGCACGAGTGTGGAGTGCACGGTGTGTGGTTGCTATTACAACCCAAGGAATTTGTTCCAACATCTAAGGGCTACAGCCATCGCCAATGCTGAGCGTGAGCGTGTAAGTGTGCATGTGAAGCAAGAAGCCTCACAGAAGAAGAATGCTAGTGGTGGTAGAGTGGTGCAGAAGAGTGGTGCCAGCAGCCGTTCCAATGCTAGCAGTGCATCTACTAAACCTAACCTAACTGACCAAATAGCACCGCTGCAGAATCGTAGCACGTCTAGTGACACTGGCAACTCGGGATCCACATGTGTCAGCATGCAACGTGATGATACAGTTACTGCGACATTGTCTGCGGAGCGGCACTGCTCTGGCACTGAATCAGATAGTGCACCTCCGTCAAAAAGGAAGAGGGTAAATAAACGTCTGAAGAAGCTCACATATGCGAGTAATGAATCGATCAGTGGTAGTGCAAACACCATCGAAGAGAATGTGGCGAAAATTAGTGCAAGTGGTGTAAGTGGTGATTGAGAGGGCAGTGCCGTAAATATCACCAATTCAGGTGGTATCAGTGTGAGTATCGACAGTAAACAGGAGCATCAGTGTGGAATGGAAGTTTCTACACCAGAGTTAGAGCTTACTACGACCGATCAAACTACTTTAGTGCATCCCAGTAGTCAAGGAATGGAGATTGTCAGTGAGGCAGACAGGGTTTAGGTCAATACTTAAATTCACTGCAGCTACCCCAATTGGCTCCTGGAATGCGCGCAGTTTAAAGAATAAGCAGGGTGAAATCGAACGCTCACTAAATTTCGTAGATATTCTTGGTATTCAAGAGGCCAGAGTGGGTGGCGATTACCAGTGTACGATACCAAATGTTGATTGTGTATTTTCAAAGACAGATTCGAATGTAAGAATTTTTATTAAGTGGAATGTTTCGTACTTAAAATTACCACATGTTCAGGATGTACACATTGATGCAAGTTGCATCAGGGTGTGGATGTGTGGCAAATGGGTGACGATTGTTTTTTGCATGCGTCATGGAGACTGTTATTTCCTGGCAAACATGGTTGGCACAGTTTCCTGCTCCATGTATCATAGTGGGGGAGTTTAATGCTCACCATTACATGTGGGGGGCCTGCCCGATGTGATACGAGTGGCAGACGACTTGTCCAGGCAATAGATACTCTGAATCTGACTGCAGTACATAATAGATTGCCTACCTTTGTTTGGTGGCATGATGGTACATTGCAGGTACATTGTGTTGGATCTGTTCCTCTGCTTATCAGATGTGGCGAATGTCCTTCCGTTTGGCTGTGTCTGATGATCCCATAGGAAGTGATCACCTGCCAATTGCATTGCTCCATCTCTGTCAAATTGCGTTTCGTCCTACTTCGGATCTCAAACGGAGAAAACCAAGGGCAGACAATGGCACTTTTGCTTCATGGTGTGACAAGCATGATGTGAAGAGTAAGGGTGCACGCGACGGTTTCAAGTCTAGTCAGAGGTCGAGACCTGTGTGGTAGACCCTGCCTGCGACTTTGCCACAGAGACAGGCGTGCTGCATACAGATGGTGGAAACGTGCATCGTTGTTTGAATTGATTACTCTGGAATCGGCTCTTATACTGCGTACGAAAAAGCAGGCTACGCTGTAGTGACCACGAATTCCGTTTCCAAAGCCTGGAATGCGCTTCGTCCTCAGGACACGAAAAGTCGTATAACGTGGATGTATAATCAAGGTTGCTGCAGGGAATCGTGACGATAGGGTTTTGTCTGCGGAAACACTCGCTGATGCATTTAATGTGCGCTGTGTGAGTGTTTATTCTTTGCCAAGTGGTGCGAGTCCACCAATGCTTGCTGGAAGCATTGATGGAAATGTAGAAACTGATGTCCTATTCAACGTGTTTGAGTTGCTTCATGCACTTTCTAGATGTCAGGTATTCAGTGCAGTTAGCATTGATGGCATATCGGTCTCTACACTGTGTGGGCTGTCGAAGCAAGCGTATGAGGACCTTTAAATTATTTGCAAAGTTTATTTGTGGGTGGTCCCGTTTATTTGTGGGTGGCTTGGATGTTTTCCATTCTGATTCCTGTACATAAACGTAACAGTCTACGCTCTGACATAAAAAATTGTAGGTCAATTGCCTTATTACCTTGCATCTGTAAGGTGTCTGAGCATATGCTTATTTTTAGGTTATCAAGGTTTCTTGAACATCACAAGTGTCTCTCTACTGTGCAGTTCGGATACAGGATGGGGCGCAGTAGTCAGAATGCTGTGCTAGTTTTTCTGTCCAGCATATATGAAGCCTGGGTGCATGGTCTTGTAGTAGTTGCTGTGTTTTTCGATATCCGAGCAGCATATGACACAGTCTGTGTGAAATGGGTTGAGGTGTCATTGCGTAGGATGGGTGTCGGTGGTGTTCTCGGGGATGCTATTTTGGACCTTCTTGAAGAGAGGGTGTTTGTGGCCAGAGTGGATGGATGCTGGTCTACTCAGGCAGCTACTGATCGTGATCTGCCGCAAGGAAGCTGTCTGAGCCCAGTGTTATTTGCTGTGGTCAACCTTTTCTCGAATGTGATTTGCTACGCGGATGATGTGGCACTTTGGTTTGTTGGCAAGGATCAATCGACTCTCTCGGGTATCGTTCAAAGTACACTGGATAGGGTGGTTCGCAGTCTTTCAGTGTGTGGTCTTTCATTAGCCCCTGCGAAAACAGAACTTGTGGTCTTTTTGCGCTCAATTTCTGTTCGCAGTGAAGTCATCCTCATCCAAGTAGGAGACACTCAAGTTCGAGCTGTGCCGAAAGTTATATATTTGGGTGTTTGGTTCGATGGTGCTCTGGAATGGAACGATCATGTCAGCACAATGCGAGAAATGATTGAGCGTCGTATTCCAAGTCTGAAGTCTCTGACATACTACAATGATGTCCAACGTGGTGCTTAGCTGTCTGCATACCGCACTCATGTACGGGCTGCTATTGATTTCCATCTGCCCTTCCTTGCAGCTTCGCCCACGCATCTGCGCAGTTTGCAAACTGGTAATAACACTTGCCTATGCATCGTGACTGGATGCTTCATCACCACTCCTGTGTGCGTGCTCTCTAGACTGAAGCTGGTGAGCTACCGCTTTACTTGAGAGCGGAGGGACTATTGCTTGCCCTGTGTTTGCAGAATATTAGCCGTGGTGGTCACGACCGTGATGCGCAGATCCTTCTAGATTATTCGACGCTTGGAGACCAGGATGGCAGGAAGATGCATGACGTGTTGCTGCTACAATATGTCCTCAGCCACGTTAGTGACGTTGTGTCCATCTGTCCCCCGGCTCCGTGGCTGTGGTGCTCTTCAGTTTTGCAAGTTTTTGTGGCTTGCAGCTCTGTTGCTTGTGAGATCTATTGCGATTCGTCTTATGTTGCTTCGTTGAAAAAAGGAGGAATTGGTGTTTGCATCCCTTCCCTAAAATATGAGGTTCGTCACTCTATACATGATATGTTCTCGAGCTGTGTTTGCAAGATGGCTGCTATCCAGGTGGCTCTTGATGTAGCTGTTGACCAAGAGTTACGTGAGTTCGTGATTATCACAGACTCTAGGTCGTCGTTGACCACGATTGAGAAGTCACTGCAGACTCCGTGCATTTCTGATCCGGTCCAGTTTTTGATTTGGTGGAAACTGTGGTCAGCCTCCAGGATCGCAGTCCCATCGTTATAGTGGGTAAAGTGTCATAACGGCAATGCCGGAAATGATTATGCAGACCATCTTGCAAGAGAGGCAGTGGCTGATGCTCCCAGCATGATATACCTAACCTGGTCTGTGTCTGCTAGTAAGGCGCACTTCTTCAATCAAAGATGGTTCAGGAGTGGAAATGTGAGTGGGCGCTTCAACTATTGGACGTACTTTGTACTCCATTCATCCAGCGTTTTCAACGAAACTTGCGCTTGACAGCCTCCCTTATTGGATGACTCTGCTGCTATTCAGGCTTCGTACTAGCCATTCTTTGCTCCCAGCTTTGGTGGAGTATGTGCTCTGGTTCTGAGTGTGGGGATGTATGTACTGTTGCTCATTTGCTGCTGAATTGTATCAGGCATCTGCATGAACGCCACAGATTGTCACAGTGGAATGTTGTGTTGCCGTCACTTAATGATATTCTTAAGGTTTCGTACTCTAAGAAGGACGTGCATCGTTTGCAGGCTGTAGCACGGTTTATGAAATCCACTAAAGTTCTAATTTAGCTTGACCTACACTCTGTGCTGCCTGGATATCATTTTGGTACACATATTAGGATGACACACACATTACGGGTGCTGTGAGCAGACGTGAAGAGGTTGTGGACATGCTTTCGAGTGAGGTCAATACTCTGCAAAGTGATGTGTTGTGGAGTGAGCATGTGAACACGGTGGAAACACCTGACCTGATGATGTTCTGCTGGTGCATCAGTGCTGCTATGTGCATGTTGTGTATTGCTCAAATGATTTTATGTATTATGTTGCTTGCTGCTCAGATGTTTGTGTAGTTTCTTGTTTGGGTGGGCGCATGGCCTAAGACCGAGGCCCCAGTAAACATACTTAATCCACCGCCGAGTAGGGGTTTGACTCTGTAGTATCTCACATGTTGATGAGCTACTACACATTGTTCAGTGCAACATTCGTAAACTAAAGATGGCGGCGGATGTACGCAAGCTTTTTGGACGACATGCTGAAGGAGGGAACTGTAACTGAAAGACAGGTTCGGGGTGCTGGTGTTGTGCCAGGAAGAGTTTACGAGAAGGTACTGGAAGAGGCGGAGTCGAGAGGGATATCTGAAGGTGACTTGAATTGCTTTGTTGTTGTTCGTAAGGCGTGTGACGAAGAAGGAGTTTTGGAAAATGGCCGAGTCAACAATAAGAGTGACAAAGGGCGGGTCAACATTGAGAGTGACAATGGGCCATTGGAAAACAAGTCGAAATGACCACTGAGCACAGTAGCATAGGATAGCCGTCGTGTGCACAGTGAGGCGGCAACTGAAGTTGATAGTGTGCTGAGAGATTTGTGTGGCAAGAAAGTAGTGTCTGCAGCTGCTGACATGAACACGGGGATTGTATCCCATGAGACCTATTCAGCAGTGCTTCGATGAAGCAAGGAAACGAGGGATCCCAGAAAAGGATGTCCAGCGTTTTAGGGTAGTGAGAGCAGAAGATCTTCAGCCTAGGACAGAGAGTAGAAGTCGAGCTGCACAAGGGCAAGATGAGGAGCGAGAAGTAGTCCTACAGTCAGCGAAAGATCTTTTTACATCAGCGGCTAGTAGAGCAGGTATTGGGTCAAACAGAAATGACGACTGTGATAATGAAGAAACTGTGGCCATGATGAGAAACCGGGCCCACAACTTACTCACATTGCATAAACTGTCCGGTGGGAGTCTTCTAAATATGTACGTGAAAAGTTCGGTTATGTTGTTATGTGGTCAGGCGGGTCACCCATACACACCGTTGCAAGTTTATTACATGGTGGAGAGTGTGATAGGTGCTGACGAGGTTCAGAGGGTTGGGACTTTGAGGGCAGGCAATGCTTTTGAGATTGTGACTGAAAAGGCAGCAGCCAAACGCAAGCTGTTAGGTGCTGTCATGGAAATAAATGGATACAGGGTGGAAAGTTACGATTTGCATGAGCAGCGGTTGGCAGCACCCCTGCATTGGCTCCCGAGTGGTATAACAGTAGCAGATGTGAGCAGAGCCTTTGAAGAGGTCGGTGTGGTGGAAGCACACACGTTTGAAAAACTAGTTGTGCGGAATAGGGTTCTGTGTGACATTGGCATGCGACAGATTAAGGTAAAATTACATGAAACATGTATCATAGCTGATGTACCGGACGTGATTCTATTACGCGGTTACCCAGCGTTGGTAACTGTTCCAGGTTGGCCCCCACTTTGCCTCCGTTGTCGCTCAGAGGCCACTTCTGGCGAGCGTGTGCGAGCCTGGAGTGTGCTGCCTGTGACACCTCTCAGAGATCCACGTGACCTGTGTAGCCATCTGCGTAGTGCTATGAAGGCAAAAGAAGCCGAGAGACATTGTGTGCTTGAGAAACGTCGGGTATTGGCGCCTGTTGCAGCAAAGGACCATGGAGTTGAGAAACCTGGGGCTCATGACCAAGTGACCCTATCGGCTCACAGTCAGGAAAAAGACAAGCAGCAAGTTCGTTCTGTGGATCATTCGTTTGCTGAAGGAGGTTCCGAAGAAGCCAGTGGAGGCGAGTGGTTGCAGGCTGCTTTAACCACTCGCCTCCACTGTCTTCTTGGGAACCTCCTTCGGCATATGAATGATCCATCAACCAGTGTGAAGCAAGCAGCAGCAGTGGCGGTGGGGCTAGTGTAATGGAGCAAGACGACCTAATACAAGCGCAAGAATGTGTACAAGGAGAGGAAACGCAAGTTTCTGATGTTGTGTTACAGTCAACTGGGAAAAGATCGAGCCGAAGTTTCAGTTCGTGCAAAGTGTGTCCAAGTGGCAGACGGCAGTGAAGTGTGTCAGGATGGTGACGTGTGTCCAGATAGTGCAATGTGTAATGATAGTGTACTAGTGTCTCCTCTTATTGATAATTTAGAAATAGGTGCTGTTGAGGAGGTTGTTGCAAATGTAGTATGTAGTGTGGAAATGGTAGATGAAGAAGAGTATATTAATGCTACGTCTCTCACACAGCAGCAGAGAAGTGGTAGTGTAGTAAGGCGGGATCCACCCTAACCTGACCTAACCTAATCTATGTGGGCGCATTCAATTTGTTTACTATAGCATCTTGGAATGCGCGTGGGATGCGCAGTAAAATATAGGAAGTGGAAAAATTGTTGCATTGTGTTGATATTTTGGGCATTCAAGAGACGGGCTGGGTCGGCGAATCAAATTTGAATGTGTCATTTTTTTAGGCATATTTTGTTTATTCAGGAAAGGGGGTGGGGATTTGGGTTAAGTGGTCTGTTCCATATGTGGTGTCGATTATACGCTCCCCCTTTCAAGAAATAGATTCATGTTCTATTAAGGTGTGGATGAAGGATCAATGGGTTGAAATTGTGTTTGTGCATGTTGTTGGCACCCCAACGCAGTTACAATGGGTGACATGGCTTCAACAATTTTAGTCTCCATGTGTCCTTGGTGGGATTTTAAGCGCACTACTTTGATTGGAGCTCCATTAGAATCGACGCCAAGGGACGTCGGTTGTCTGCGGCAATTATTGCTCATGATTTGACGATTATGCAGGATGGAACGCCTCCGTTTGTCCAGTGGCAGAATGGTCAAGTGCAGGAATCGGTTTTAGACTTGTTTCTGTGTTCACGAGGTTATGATGTGTTCTGATAGTGGTTATACATTGTAGTGTCCATTGAACACCGAGGGAGTGACCACCTTCCAGTGGTGCTGCAACCAAGGGGCTCTCTGTCGCAGTCAGAAAATGAGCGGCGTACTCGACCTACTGTGTGCAATGGGGTTATGACACCGTGGATTAGAGAGTATGTACGGAAAAAGAAGTCGGTTGTAGCTGCGGTTCAACCATGGTGGACTAGCGTCTACATGGTTGCGGTGCGTCACAGGCGAGCGGCGTATCACCAGTGGAAGCGTCACCCGTGTATTGAGCACTGGCTAGTGTACCGTGGCACGGCTGTTCAGTCATCAGTGTTCATCAGGAAGGAGAAAAGCACTTAAGGAAACCGTCTGTGTGATCGGATTAAAGGGACTGGGTCGCTCGCTGGCGCGTGGAAAATTCTGCCCGATGAAGGGGTGTGGGCTTCTCAGCAGTGGGTTTACAATTTATATGTCGCTGGTTTGCAGCCCCAGATTCTGCAAGGTGAGTCCATGGCTGATGCTTACAACTGGCGTTTTGCGAGTGTATATGCATTGCCATGTGGTGGGCAGCCACCGCAGAGCATTTCTGCCCAGCGTGCAGTTGATCTGCCGTGGATTCATAGTGAGTTTACCGAGGCACTGTCAAAGTGTAAGGACGGTAGTGCTATGGGGATTGATGGAGTTTCGTACAGAATCCTCCGTGCAGCGTCCGATCGGGGTAAGAAGGCGCTTGTGGCCATTTTTCAGAAGATGTTTGATGGTGGGGGCGTTCCTTCTTCGTGGCTTTATACGATTCTTGTGCGATTCACAAGCCTGGGAGCGACAGATCATGCCTGCTTACTTATCGGCCGATTGCTCTTCTTTCATGCATTAGAAAGGTGTATGAGCAAATGCTGGTCAGGAGGTTGGAGTGGCATTTATAATAAAACAACTGTTTTTCTCCTGTCCAGTTTGGATAAAGACCGGGTCACAGTGCTCAAGATGCGGGTTTGTGTCTGTTGACTGGTATTCATGAGGCATGGGCACATGGCTACGTAGCGGTTGCTGTGTTCCTCGATATTAAATCTGCCTATGACACGGTCCGGATTGACTGGGTCAAGGCGACTCTTGAGGGTATGGGCATTGGTGAGTGTCTGACGGCTGCTATTGTTGCTCTGTTAGGAGAGTGTCGGTTTGTGACGCGGATTAATGGTTTATGGTCTTCCGAGGCTGTTTTGAACAGAGGCCTACCGCAAGGTCCGTTTTTGTTTGCTGTTGCGAATAATGATATGCTGCAGGAGCTGAGCCTGTCTACTAACATTGTCTGTTACGTGGACGACGTTGCGATGTGGTTTGTGGGTTCGTCTGTGTTAGAAGTACTGCCTCATGTTCAGACAGCACTGGATGTGGTTTTGCACGTCTTGCAGAAAGGGGTTTGCAACTTGCACCAGGGAAAATGGAGCTGGTTGTTTTAGTTCGTTCATCAGCAAGGAGCCATACTCCTGCCTCTGTTGTTGTCAATGGAGTTGTCGTGCAGTAGATGCCTTCGGTAATTATCTTGGGGTGGTTCGTGATGAGCGCCTTTAATGGAACGGCCATGTGAGTGCTCTTTGTGTTAGGGTCAGGGCAAGGAGCTCTATTTTGCGTGTGTTAGCCCGGAGTAAGACTGTGTGCAGAGGTGCTCTGTTGTCGACGTACTGGGGCTTTGTGCGCTCGGTTCTAGATTACCACCTGCCCTTCCTCTGCTCAATTCAACGTCATGTGACGGCACTGCAAGTGGTTATTAATGAGTGCCTACGGATTGTTTCTGGTTGTCTGGTTTCTTCGCCTGTTGAGGCGCTTTGGGTGGAGTACGGCAAGCCCCCACTGCGCTCCCGTACAAAGGAGCTGTTGGTCCTTCTATGCATGCGAAATATTAGTCGTGGCCGGGAGGACCCGGTTGGAAGGATCCTTCGTGACTATGAGAGCCTAGATAGTAGAGTGTGCGGCATGTTGGGTGCCGCAGGGCATGATGTGTTGCTTCTACAAGAAGCATCTCGCCTTGGGCTTTGCGACGGTCAGTGTGTGTGCCCCATTAGTTCCTGGGTGTGGTAACCGGTAGTTGCGCGATTGTTTACTCCGGGACACGCAGAGGGCGAGGTCTATTCTGATGCGTCGTTTTGGAGGGTTGAGCAAGAGTGTAGGGTGAGAGTAGTGATGCCATTTTTGAAGTTATGTGTGAAGCGTCATCTGAGCACTGGGAGTCAAGCACAGTTTGTGAACTGGCTGCCATGTCAGTTGCATTAGATGTAGCTTTGGATCTGTAGCTTCAATCGTTTGCCATTGTGACGGATTTGCAGGCAGGAATAGGTTTGCTGAGGCGGGCAGTTGACCGTCTAGAAGTAGGAGATCCTCTGGTTTTTACTGTTGTCTGGAAACTCTGGTTAGAATCTCAGTCAGGGAATGTTATCGTCCGATGGATGCGAGGCCACTCGGGGCTAGGGAGAACGAGATGGCGGATATGTTGGCTAAGGAAACGGTGGTTGAAGGTGCGGAAGAGGTGGGTTTGGTATTGTCTGTGAGATTTAGTAGGCAGCTTTTTTGTGAGTGGCTTCGACAGGGATTGGAGCAGCAGTGGCGACAGGCATCATCTCGGAGAGATTTGTTCGAAATGCGATCAATGGTCGGTGCTTAATAGGTGCCCAGGTTGGAAAGCCTGTCTCTTGAGCCAGCTATGCACTGGTCACACATTGTTGCGTGCGCACCAACATAGAATGTGTTTGGTAGGTTTTCTGCTGTGTCTTGTGTACGAAGTAGACGATACACCACAACATTTTCTTTTAGTCTGTAAGCGTTATGCTAAGGAACGTCGAGTGTTGCCAAGGTGGATGGTTTCCCACCCGACTCTATAGTTGCTCTTGGAGTGTTTGTCTGGCATTGCTGCCAGGGCTAGGCTACAAGTGGTAGTGGACTATTGTGTGCATGCAGGAGCTAGGTTGTAGGGGCAGAAGGTGTGATTTTGATTTCTATTGCTTGTGTACATCATAGCAGTGTGGCTGTTTGGTAATTGTGGCGTATTGTAATTTGTTGTGTTTTGTTGTGTTTTGTTTCTGACTTAATCTTGTAGAGAGCGTGTGACTAAGGGTCACGGCTCTCGAATAAAGAATTTGAATTTGAATTTGACAGGCTGGAAGTTTTATGGGTCTTTATGCGGCCTAATAAGCGACTATCTGTACACAGTGGCTAAACATTGACATAAACATGCGAGTTGGTGAGTGGTTTTTTGTATTCAGTGACATTTCTCTTGTTGTATTACGATATATTAGATGTATTAGTGGTACAGATGTTAATATTGATATTGGTATACATGTATTATAGATATTGTATTTCTTTAGAGTGGGTCAATAACTTCGGGTTACGGCCCCAATAAACAAATCCTCCTCCACCGCCTTGCATACCTTTTGAAAGAATGTAGGAAACGTATCTATACGTCAATAGGCAGCTACGTTTAACGATGACAGTCATTACCATACATTGTTTAGTTATTAGCTAGACCACAATGAAACGAAAGCAATTCGAATTAATTATTGTGAATACGTGAAACTTGCCATTTTCGTCTTGGTGGGACCTGATAGTATTTCCACCATGAACTGCTTAGGCTTAAAGTACAAAATCGTCATTACCATGACCAACCCTACTATGGGTATGGTATGGTAATGACGGTAAGGACGAGAAAGCCTTTTTATTTTTAGGTAGGCTCAATTGTCACTGCTACTAGTACCAAATAAACTCTTACAAATTTATTTTGATCACATTATGTACCCAAAAAATATTTTCTTTGCAACTAAAAACATTATTACAACGAAAAATGAATTTCCAGTTTCTAAGACACGAGCAAACAAATAACTGAAAGAAATATTTACATCAATTTTGTGTTTTTACGTAAACCTTTCATGTGTAATCTAGCATTCTTGAATTGGTTGATTAAAAAGTACTAGTTATGATTTAACGTGGACCTGTCAACAATTATAATAACGTCATTAACATCACCGGAAGTCATTACCAATACCTTCGTTAATACGGAGGTAGATGATACAATATTCAACAACTATTTTCCACAGGGGCTTGGCACAAAATAGGAACAACCAGAAAAAACTCTGTGACCGTCAGACCAACAATATTATACATATAGTAAGAAACAATCCACCCAAAACCAAAACTGGTAGAAAAACCCGCCAAGTTTCCAAAAACGATCGGCATTTGAAGGTAGTGATATCATTCAACCAAGGAAAGGCCGCCAAGGTCAATCCTATTAGTCGGTGCGATTTACTTGGCTAATAGGATTGACCTTGGCGGCCTTTCCTTTGTTGAGTGATATCACTATCTTAAAAGCCGATCGTTTTTGGAAACTTGGCAGGTTTTTCTACCAGTTTTGGTATTGGGTGGATATCACAACTTTCATAGGACTGTGAACGTACATAAGGTTACACTGTCTTTTCTTCTTCTGTACTTTTTTTCTAGAGGAATTTTATTTCTATAAATTTTCACATTTATAATTTTCAAATTTACCATTGCCAATTAGCCGTTAGATTAGCCAAATTGCCACGGCTTAGATTTTTGTATGACCACTCTTCACATGCTTAAGTTGCTTCAATCCCATTTTTGCACACACTGGCTAACAATCGCTGATTTCGTTCGCTTCACTCACTCAATCAGCGCAACCCCTTCAGTTGTTTTGTTTATCCCTGCACCTTCCCCTTAACTTTTCAAGATTTCGTTGACATGTAGTCATGCAGACCCTCGAAGGTCGCTGTTACTAAAACAGCAGAACGCAAAGCATTTTATTTTTGAGTTATTAACAAAAACCACGTGAGCTCGTGGATGCTCGCATTGTTACGTAACCATAGCGTGCATCCTTTTAATCAGAAAAGCCATCGGCGGCGCAAAACAACCATTACATCTCCAATGCCAGCTTCATTGCTATAAAATCCCAGAATTTATAGCGCCAAAGCGTACGCACTTCTGAATAAACTTCCCTTCCATTGACTAAAATGCCGAAAATACTATCGAATTAATAAAAAAGGATATTCTATCTGGTTTCACGCGTTATTTTTTTTTT
>JAHWFP010031159.1:114230-132148 GCA_023313725.1 Lithobius niger
CCAGGCAAAATTAGAAAAGGCACAAACAGGAAATAACAGGAAACAATTGGAAAAATAAAAAAGTATTGATGAAACCATTATGAAAACATTTGATGGAACAGAAATAGCAACTGTAAGGAATGAATTCAATAATAATTTCTCAAACCAAGTACCAAACCTGGAAAAAAATTTGAAAAAAGGTTATACAACTATAAACAAGGAAAACATTTCATAGATGTATACGGGAAAACGAAAAAGAATAAAATAGGTAACGTGAAATCAATGTTTGTGAATTATGCTACTGAGAAAGAAATTATCCAAATCATCACTGAACTAAAAGACACCAGCTAAAATATGGGTTTAAAACAGAACATTTTAAACAAACTAAAGAAAACACGGCAGTGTTTGTATGTAAACTTATTAATAAAATGATAGATTGTGAGGTATGACCAGAACTACTAAAAACACAAGTGTTAAGACCTATTTAAAAGAAAGGAAATAAATTGGATGAAGATAATTAGAGGCCAATGTCATTAATGTCAATTGTTGATAAAGCAATTGAGAAGTTTTTTTGCAAATATAATTACAGAATTTCTAGAGAAAACTAATGTTTTTATATGGATATACAAAACATAAGTGTACAACAGATTTATTAGTACAAATTAACGAAATAATATTAAAAGCACTAAACGAAGGCAAATATGCAGGTGCAATATTGATTGACCTCCAGAAAGCATTTGACACATTCGACCAGGAAATTCTATTTAAAAAATGTAAATCCTTAGGACTAAGGGGTAAAATATATAACTTAATAAAAAGTTATTTAAATAACAGACAGGCAACAGTAAAAAATTGGGAATGATTATAGTGAACTGAATGAAGTAAAAAACAGAGTTCCCCAAGGTTCCATATTGGGACCACTATTATTTTTAATATATGCAAATGATATAAGTGATTGCACTTCTAAAACATTAATTTACCTAATTGCAGGTGATACAATACTGATATCCATAAATTATAACTATGAGGAAATGGTAAATGACAATATAATTTTGCCATGTTAAATGGATGGTTTATGGAAAATGAACTTTTTATCAGCAAAGATAAAACTGTGCAAATAAACATAATAGTGCCTAAAATGAAAAATGTTCAATGGAAACATGTAGAGTAAATCATTCTGAAAACTGTTACTTCATGAAATGTGGGGATACTTCAGTAGTGGGGATTTGCGATATGAGGACAGAACCAGCCCGACCGCACCCCCCCCCGGAAGTGACGTTACTTCCGGTCCTATGACGTCACTTCCGATCCAAGATGGCGGCGCCCATGTAATGCAAGATGGCGGCCCCCATTCGTCAATCTGGACGAGGGAGGGAAAGTGCTTTTTGCTACCTTTTTGAGTCCTTTTCCTACCTTTTTGAGTGGGTGGGCGGCGCCCATGCGCACCGGAAGTGACGTCATCCAAGATGGCGGCGCATTAAACTTGTCTAGACTTGCCTAAACTTGTATGGACTTGCCTAAACTTGAGTTGATAAAATAAAAAATAAAAAATTCGGGAGGGAAATGACATCACAAACTTGTCTATACTTGCCTAAACTTGTCTGGGCTTGCCTGTAGGTCACGTGACCGGAAGTGACGTCATCCAAGATGGCGACGCATTAAACTTTTCTAGACTTGCCTAAACTTGTCTGGGCTTGCCTAAACTTGAGTTGAAAAAAAAAATAAATAAAAAATCGGGTGGGAAAGACGTCACAAACTGGTCTAGACTTGCCTAAACTTGTCTGGGCTTGCCTATAGGTCACGTGACCGGAAGTGACGTCATTCAAGATGGCGGCACATTAAACTTGTCTAGACTTACCTAAACTTGTCTGGGCTTGCCTAAACTTGAGTATAAACAGACAAGTTGGTGGTATGAAAGTTTAACAAATCGTATTGGAAATTTCTAAAGCCCCTTAACAAAAAAGTTTTACCTGTGCTTTTCAATAGTGCGATAAAACGAGGATATGATAATATTGCTTCTTTCCAACTTTAAAAAAAAGCAATATCATGGATTCTTGTTCTATTATTCTCTCCGGCAAAGACTCTGATTTGAGAATTAATCTAAACACTCCAATTCATTTAGATTCTGAAAAAAGTTACGAATTGGCCATGCTTAATTTAAAGACGTACAACAGCATCCACAACATCACCTCGAAAAATAACGAAATTAAGTACACGACCGATGCTGGTGCCACCTGGCAAAAAGGTATTAGTCACCCTGGGGGCTTACGAAATCGAGGACTTGAATAAATTTCTCAAGTCGGTGATAGATGCGAATGGTCACAACAAGGATGCCATTACGATTCTTCCGAATCTAAACACTTTTAAGAACCAACTTGATAATTACTGATCCGAGTTACGAAATATCTTTTTCGGGTGACAAGAGTTTGGCTCCAGTTTTGGGATTTGGCTTGGGCAACTACGTGAGAAGTCGAGAAAGTCAAAATACCGTCGACATTATGAGCATCAATACAATTTTTGTACACGTTGATATCATAGGCAATTCGTACCTAAATAACGACACTCAGCCCACTTTATACTCCTTTTATCCCAATTCCCCGCACGGTTTCAAAATCATAGAGTCCCTTCATAATTTAATTTACCTTCCAGTGACTACAAAGTTAATCAGGAATATAAGAGTTTGGCTCACGTCTCAGACCAATGAGCCATTGGATTTAAACGGTCAGACGCTTACGGTGCGTCTTCATTTTAGATCTAAAAATTAAAACAAGGATAAATATGCTCGTGTTTGGAAAAAAAGGCAAAGAACTCTTTCTAATTTTAACTCAAATAATAAAAAAACAAAAGCTTTGACGCCAAGAAATAAAGCTTTCATCAAATTTTTAACAACTCCCAGAAAATGACCGTAGTAGAAGAAGTACTTTAAAATCAACGAACCTTTGGTGTACGATTCATCGGTCGAGTCTTACACGTACCACGAATACAATCCTATTGTTAGCACCAATCTCAACAACGTAAATTCGGAAATCCGCATACACGTAGAAAACCAAGATTTGTTACCTCCTAACATCTAACTCAAGGTTGCAGAAGGACGATGACTCGGCTTACATGGATGCTACTCTTAGTCTTAGTCTTATTAATAATGATCCCATGTTCCTGTCTTCTAACATAAAATACCATCTCAGTGATAAGCAAGTCGACGAGTTAAATTATCCGGGGGGGGGGGATTGAGGCTTAATGGCGCGTCGACAACTTGGTCATTAGCGCCAACCTCAGTCACAGTGCAGTGGTCCGGGTTGCCACTGCACCACACATTACAGAGATGTTATTCAAACCCCTAATCTAAATCTTGTCATACATCTGTACCTCCTGCAAAAATTGAAAAACACCGGACAGGAGGACAGACTTATCGCCCAACTGACGCGCAATGTCATGCGGAAGATGGAACCAACGACGAACACCATCAAGATGGCGACAATCAACAAGTAAGTGCCGGACCGTAAGTGGCCGTCGACACCAAGAACATTCAGGAGGGTCAACCCCCCGCAAAAGGAAACAGTGAGTAAGTCGGGTGTGACCAATCCGCAAACGGGCCAACACAACCTCCTCACGGCGACTGCGGCGACACGCCGAGTGCCACTCCTCGACAGTGCCTTTAATGGCCCATAACTTATTACCGTCCTGTCTGTCCCACAAGGTTTGCCAAAAAGCGTGTAACCTCAGACGCAGAGTTGGAAAGGCATCTGAGGGAACTAGGCTGAGATCCCTACCGAGAGGGCCAGAAAGGGCCCCTTTCGCAGCAGAATTATCCGGGGTTCGGTACTCTGACGAAGGGAGTACTCACTTACGGCTCGGCGGAGCAACCGGCTCTGCTCGGCAAGTGTTGGGCGCTGGACAGCGCGGCTTCAGTCGCTACTGAACTAACAGACAACTTGGGATACAAACAGCGGCACACTTCCATCATAGTTGAAACGACTCCCAAGGGAAGCTCACATTCGCCATCCATCTGAAACACATCATGGGATTTTTCGAAAATTACGATAAGCTAATCTATGGAACTAAACACGTGCTCACACTCATGCGAGCGAGTGACACTAACGCAATCTTCAAGCAGCGGCAGCAGCCAATGGGAAAGTCGTTCTAAATAGCATCAGCTGGATCGTTCCACATGTCACTGCCTCGGACGAGCAGAAACTTAAACTCTACAATCTCATCGACCACAGAGTGACGGTGGATTTAGGATTTCGGCACTGGCATTACGATAGCTGCGTGATCCCTCAAAATACCAGCTTCACTTGGCGCCTGCTGACTACTTCCGCTTTAAAAAACCTAGGTGGATAGTTTTAGCTTTTCAAAGAAACAGGCAGGACTCTTTAGTTAAAAATCCCGGAGTGTTTGACCACTGCAGTCTGCAAGATGCTCACGTGACTCTAAATTCAGAAAGATATCCGTTTCTTGATTTAAATACTAATTTTGCCACTGGAGAGTACGTCGGCTTGTACAGAATGGCGAGCAATTTAGGCAGCTTTGCTACGATACTAACGACTTGAGTTTTGACTTGCTTCAGTTCAAGAAAGCCTATCCTCTCGTGGTGTTGGATTGCTCCAAACAGTCCGAGAGGCTTCAATCTGGTATCGTGGAGGTACAAGTCAAATTAAATTTTAGAGCAGCAGTGCCAGCTAACACTACCTGTCACGCTCTGCTCATTGGCGACAGGAAAATGAGTCTAAAGTTGGATAGAGGCAAATTCGAAGTTGTTTACTATATAATAATAATAATAAAAAAGATATGGTGCTCAAACCAAAATCTCGAAAAAAAAGGGTGGCTTTTTGCCGATGGCATTGCTAGGACCGATTTTAGCCGGGATTGGAGGGTTGGCGGGAGGGACAGCGGGGGTGGTACCTGCCGTAAAAAAAGCACAAAACGATGAAAAAATTCTGGCTGAACTCTTGCGGCATCACAAGCAGGTGGAAGGTTTTGGCTCAAAAAAAAAATTAAGGAAAAACGAAGCAAAAAAAATCACCCCGTGGCATAGGTCTTTACTTAAGACCACCAAAGGTTTAATCGACTTTAAGAAACCTTTAACCAACTTTGATTTAAATGGATTGGCTAGAGTAATGAAAATTCCAAAATTCAGAGGTACTTTTAGTAAAGACATGCTTCCCTTAAAACTTTGGCCTACTGGTGAAAACGGAATACGAAACTTGGAAGATGTCCAAGATGGAGACGGAAGTCATTGGGTCGCCTATTCCACTGTTTCGGGAGAACCTTGTTATTTCGATAGTTTTGGTAGCATGGGTCCTCCCCGGTCTGTGGCAAACTACTTGGGACCGCGAATAAAATACAATTACGAACGCGTACAAAACTTTGACCAGATATGGTGCGGTCACTTTTGCTTATTTTACCTAAGTGCCCTCTCTAAGGCACGTAATTACAAAGCTGTTTCAGATAGGATGAGACGAGTCATCTATTGAAAAGTTACGTGAAAATCTAGCTGGAAATAAACGTCTTCTGGGGGAAACTCTTCGAATGCCTCTTCCGCGATGAGCAAAATTTTTTCTATTACGTGAGGATTTTCGAAAACGGTAACAGTCGAATGTTCTCCCCTTACTTTCATAATGTAAAGGGCTCCCGTACCTATTTTACATTTAGAAATTAGTGCAACGCTCGGATCGCTGCAGTAGAAAATTGCTTTATGAATTAAACCTGGACTCGTACACACGAAGCTCGAGAGAAGACCGGAGTTAACGAACCAATCAACGTTTTTTCCAAAGGGCTTTTCATGCTGAAACTGATCAGCATGAAACTGTTTTCATGCGAAAATTTCTTCGTAGCCGTGTCACTCGGCAAAGTTGGTTTGCTTAAATTTCTTCTCGGTTTGTTCGTGGCATTAAAGTATTCTTTCTGCTCATCTTGTAACAAGCAATTGCTTTCGATAAATACCTTAGTAACAGCATCGTTCGGTAAAGTAGGTTCGCTTAAATTTCTAATCGGCTTGTGCATCGCGTTGAAGTATACTTTTTGGTCGTCTTGTAATAAACAATTCCTATCGACGTACACTTTTGATGCCGTGTCAGCAGCATGCCGGGGAACAGCTATATCCTTAATTTGCTTCTTCCTCGCGTAGAAATTCCCATCAGCATCATCTACGTACAACGTATTTTTTTCCATACTAGAAATGGCGGAAGCCAACTCTTCGGAGAGAAGAGTAATGGCAGGAGGCAAGTCGGTTTTAAGTTTCTGAACGTCCGTTGCCAGAGTACCGATCTGAGAATAATTTACCGTTTCGTCAGGTTTGATAGCAGCTCCTACTTTAGTTACACACTTGCTTTGCATGTCGTAGTTGTTTTTGGGGGTTAAAACGTATCCTAATCCCGACTCCCACTACTTCACCCACTTCCCCCCTCGTCCTTTTCGCTTGTCCAAACTTATTGACCGACATCTTTTTTTAATACGAGAAAATTTTTTAATGTACCGATGAGGCTTATTTTTAAAATTTCTCGTATATAATAAAAGGAAGAACCTCAAAATAAATAATTAACCTCAAAATGTCTCAGCTATCCTGCCAAACGAATCTTTCCAATCTCATGCAAAAAAGCTTGCTCAAAGTTAAGAACGAGAACGGTACTAAGCTCAACAACGGTGTAAAGTTTTCCTTGTTTCCTTCCATACAGTTTAAAGATTTAAAGGGTTTGGGAAATCCCATTTCGAACGAAAAATCAAAATATAAAGGCTGGATTTCACCCAGCGACTCAGATACTCAAAAACTGTTGAAAAATCTTAAACAGTACATCTGTAAAAAACCAGAGATCGAGTTTGACGAACAAAAACCCGCATCCAGGACTACGTTAAATTATCCCAATTCGATGCATACGGCTTACTCCTGTTACCCCTTTTGCGAAAAGGTGAACGGAGGTAACGGAGACAAACCGCTCTGCCTTAAAACGTGGGTGTACGAGAATGTTCACAAAACTAAAGGGAAACTTAACAAAAATGTGATTGACAAACCCTGGTTTAACTTGCCATCTTACAACGCTTTAAACTTGACCGAAGTCACTGGCAGAATTACCGTGGTGTACATCACCGACGATTCTCCCAGCAACGTGAAATTGTGGTGCAACGTAGACTTTGGTGTAGCTCATTCAGACATTTCCAATGACAAATTTTCCTACGAAGACTTTATGAGCTTAGTATCTCCGTAAACATTTTAAAAAAATGTGCAAATAAGAAGAGATATGGAAATAAAAAAACTACGACTTTTTCGCACCTAAGAAAGAACCTAAAAATCATCCATTTCTACCCCACCTGAGCTTCCTACCATCACAATGCTAAGGTCCCTCGATAGTTTGTTACCTGGTCAAAATATTGGAGACACTGCTAAATATTTCTTGATCAAATTTTTCGAAAATCCCCAAGACAGTGACCCAGTATTCGGATTACAGTATGATAATAAAAAAGGTGAGCTGACCTTCGGTAATAAAGTCATTAAAATCTTTGAGAATGATGTAGTGGTGGAGGGGGAGCAATACGCAGGAAGACGCGGGCTTTGGAATTTGCTAGTTTTCAAAAATTTGAAAGAAACTACCCTAACGCCGGAAGTTAAAGCAGTTTACGCGGCCATGTTAAAAAATACTAACGCAATTTATCAGAACAACGACCCAAAAACTAACAAAACCAAATCTAATCGTAGCACCAAGTACAAGACTGTAATCGTTCCGATTTGGGAAGACCTCAAGAAACAAAGGACGGGCATGGTTAAAAAAGTGGGTAGCAGGGTCGATTACAAATATTACGACGATCTTAACGATTTGGTAAAGAGACTCAGACTTCTGTATAAATCTGCTTTGGCTGGCCACGACGGGCATAGAAACCAGATGGTCGAAATTTTATCAGAAATACGGCAAAGACAAATTATAAGAACTGCTCGGGGAAAAAAGGGTGGCTTATCAAAATTTAGGTTTAGGTTAAAAAAATCGTATATAAACAAAGAACTATGGAATCAAAAAATATCAAGATGAGGTACTGCGTCACATGTAAATGTCGAACTTCTAACGGGCCCGAGCCATCTGTTATCATCACCATAAAAAATAACGGGCAGATGCAGGTTGTATTTTGCGAGGTGTGTGAGACGGAAAGAGCTTCCTTTATCAAGTCTGGGAAAGGAATTGTAAACAAACTCGTAGATAAGTTACCTCTCAAAATGCATTTGCCGGCTACCAATACTGCGGTCCGGGAACTAAACTTGAAAAAAGATTGGCTCGAGGAGACCCAGGAATTAATAAACTAGACGAAGCGTGTAAAGAACACGACATCGCTTACTCCGAGAGCTCGGACTTGAAAGATCGGCACGCAGCTGATCAAGTTCTAATTGCTAAAGCTCAAAGAGTGAGAGACGATCCTACTTTTGCGTGGAGAGAAAAGTTAGCCGCTTCATCGTTAAGAAAATTATGAAAACTAAACTTTGGTTCGGAATGGGAAATAAAAAAAATGGATCAACTTGTAAAAGAACTTCACAAACCAACCCGAAAAAACTTTCCGAGACGCAAAGTGATTTTACTGAGCCTAAACGATCTATGGCAGGCTGACTTGGTCGAAATGATACCTTACGCTAACCTAAATAAAGGATTTAACTACTTACTAACCTGCATTAATGTCATGACCAAGTTCGCTTGGGCCATTCCCTTTAAATCCAAATCCGGCGTAGACGTTACCAAAGCTTTCAAGAAGATACTCGCTGGAGCGACCCCCCCCCATAAAAATTTACAAGTCGATTTAGGTAGTGAGTTCTACAATAAAGACTTCAAAGCCCTACTCAAGCACCATAAGATCAACATGTACTCTACATACTCCGAGAAGAAAGCGAGCGTGGTAGAACGTTTCAACAGAACCCTAAAAACTCGAATGTGGAAAAGATTCACCAGGCAGGGGACTTACGAGTGGACGCACATTATCAACGAGTTAGTTTCCAATTACAATGACACTGTTCATTCCGCCATAAAACTTAAACCGAGGGAAGTAACCAAACGTCACGAACCTTTGCTGAGAAGAACTAGTACTAAACGGTTATTGAACAAACCCAAATTTGCCGTAGGAAATAAAGTCAGGATTTCTAAAGTGAAGAAAATTTTCGATAAAGGGTATTTGCAAAATTTTACTAACGAAGCTTTCACGATTCGTAAATTGCAAAAAACCGAGCCGGTTGCATATCTTTTAAAAGACGAGTCGGGTGAACCGGTGCTGAGAGGTTTTTCTGAACCGGAACTTCAAAAAACTTTAGTTCCGGATTTATTCTTAGTAGAACAAGTATTACGTAAAAAGAATGGGAAAATGCTTTACTTCGTTAAATCGAAGGGCTATGACTCCAAATACAACAGCTGGACAGACAACATTAGCAATCTTAAATAAATACATAATTACCTTTTTCCAGTGTATTGTTACAGTGTATTTTTCCGGTGTATTTTTTCAAACATTATTACTTAAAAAATTTTGTTCCTCTTCCTTAATTTTTTTTCTTCCTCATTATTAAAAAAGGATAAAAAAAAATTGTTCGTCTTCCTCAATTATTTTATTCCTCATTATTAAAAAAGGATAAATTTTTGTCTATTTTCAGAAAAGAATGGCAAAGAAAACATTCACCTGTGTGTACTGCGCGACAATTTTTCCAACACAGGTAGAGCTTTGGGACCACCTACGGTTCTATCACCCATTTAATGCGGAAGAATGTGCTTGCTTCCACAATAAGCTACCCGACTTCCGCCAAAGTCAATCACACCATCACGAGATGAAGGATTGGGCCACCGACAGTACGAGATGCCTCTAGTGGGGGATTGCGTCTTTGGCGATCCGTTTCAATTCCTCCTATCTATATGCGTGGCACTACAAGCGATGCTTGAAGTTTGTTTGCACCAGCTGGTAAACTGCAAAGCCCAGATCAGCTTCGGTATAAGTTTACTAGGGAGGCTGCGTTCATTTAAGCTGGATTCTGGTCGAGATACTCTGAAATACATAATCCAAACGACATCCCCACTCTCCTGGACGAAGCTTTTGTAAAAATCCAAGATTCCATCAATGCTTTCGCCGAGCGGGGCAGCGGCTGGGTTATCTCTCGCATCCATAACCTACTAATCAGAGTGTCGAGGTATAAGCCACTGGGAGCATCGTCGTACATCCCTCTTCCAAAAGCGCTCGCTGGCAAGCAGAAAGCGGTTGTGAATGTTCAAAATTTAAATGATCATAAGTGCTTTCTCTATTCCGTACTGGCCGCGGCTTTGCAGTTGGACAATGTTGACCCGGAATATTACCGCGAGTTTGAGGATATGCTAGATACTTCCACGCTAACCAACCCTACTAACATTGCCGAAATCGGCAAGTTTGAAAAGGCGAACGATCTATCGATCAATATCATTGGTTACGGCCGCGAAGAGGAGTTACACCCGCTTCGCGTCTATAAAAATTTGGGCCAATCGACCTTCTCTATCTGTACGACGACGATGATTCGGAAACCTTAAACAGCTATTACTGCGCCATTACCGATGTAGCTACTTTTTTACGCTATCGAGGTTCGGACACCCATGCCAAGTTCTATTGTAGAAACTGTTTTGCCGGTTTCGGAGGAGAATGGATGCTCCTGGCCCATAGGAAAGAATGCGTCAAAATTAACCAAGTTCAATTAACCAAGTTAGATTCAAGAACCTAGGAGAAAACTCACTCGCATTCAAGCACTTTAGCCGTCAAAACCCTTTCCTTCACATCATCTACGCCGATTTTGAATGCCTCCTTCGCCCCCTCCAAACCGCTCAACCCGATGCTTCGACGAGTTCAATCACCGGAATCCATCAACACCTTCCTTGCAGTTTCGGCTACGTGCTAGTGGGGCATGACGGGAAGATTATACGTCACAAGTAGCACTTGGGAGAAGACGCGGTCGACGTATTTTATAAATGTATGGAAAAAGAAGCTCAATGTTACGCAAAATTGCTGAAAAATGCAAAATCCCTCCACCTCACCCCATCCAAAGAAACCGATTTCAAGAAATACCAGCGTGTGTCATTATTGCGGGAAAGCCTTCAAAAAATGTTATCAGAAAGCAAATATCGACGAGGTATCTAAAATACGGTTCGTCAACAATAAAGTGAGGGATCATTGCCACATCAGCGGGAAATACAGAAGAGCTGCTCATCCAAACTGCAACCTAACCGCGCAAGAGCGAAAAACCATTCCCGTCGTGTTCCACGGCCTGGAAGAGTACGATATGCACCTCCTTGTACCCGCAGTGCATAAGTTTCCGGGAAAAGTAGATGTTATAGCTCGCAACACCGAGAGGTTCCAGACCATTAACCAGATGATGTCAGCAAGATAAACCTTTGCTTTGTAGATAGCGTCAACTTCTTAAACACCTATCTGGATACTCAGGAATGACAATGGTGCCTTCCCCATCCTCGAGGCGGCATTAGACTCTGGATTGAAATCTGCATGGTTTATGGAGGAAACCACCCTTGAAAAGGCGCTGCACCTGTTAACGCAGAAGGGTGTTTATCTGTACGAACATATTAGCAACCTGTCCGTTTTCGACGAGGAGGATCTGCCGTCAAGACACTCGTTCTACTCCCGCTTGAAAGACGGGATGTTGGCTGGGGACGAGTACGTCCGGGCGCTTAACCTCTGGCTGAGAATGAAATTGAAGGTATTCCGTACGTACCACGAGATATACCAGATGACTGACGTTTTCCTGCTTGCCAACGTATTCGAAGATTTCCAGAAATTGTGCCTCGAAAACAACAAGCTGGACCCCTGCTATTACATCTCCACTCCAGGGTTGAGCTGGTCAGCTCTCCTTAGCATGCAGGAGCCCGAGTTGGAGCTATTCACGCACGTCGGGAAGCACAATCTCATATCGTCCGGCACCAGAGGCGGAGTTTCATTCGTCGCAAAGAGGCATTCGAAAGCCAATAACAAATACCTGGCTCTTTACGTCCCTAGCAAACCCTCTCTATACATAATGGACTGGGCTATGTACAACCTGTACGGTTTTGCCATGTGCGCTCATCTCCCCTACAACAAGTTCCGCTACCTAACCAGGGAGGAGATTAGAAGTTTGGACGTAGACACCGTACCAGACGATGCCGACGTGGGGTATATTCTGGAAGTAGACCTCGAGTACCCCAAAGAGTTGCACGACGCGCACAACGATTATCCACTTGCTCCAGAGAAGATCGACATTGGAAAAAAGCTGATTTCCCCTGATACTCTGAATCTGGCGAAAGATTTAAACCACAAGATCAAGTCCTCTTCTAACACCAAACTCGTCCCGAACCTTCTGCACAAGAAGAGGTACGTGCTTCACTACAGGAACTTGAAATTCTACCGCCGGCACGGACTAGTACTTCGACGTATCCGAAGAGTCTTAGCCTTTAACCAAAGACCGTGGATGAAATCGTACATAGAATTCAACACCGCAAAAAGGCAAGAAGCGACCGCTCCTTTCGCCAAAGACTACTTCAAATTGCTGAATAATTCGGTGTTTGGAAAAACTATGGAGCATAAGCAAAGTCGCCTCGACGTGAAGCTGTGTACCGATGAGAAAACGGCGCTGAAATACACTTCCCAGCCGCATGCCGAATCCTTCAAGATCCTAAACGAAAACCTGGTGCAACTCAACCGCCGCGTTCATAGCGGTGCTGTGCGATCTTCCGACCTACTCCGGATTCACCATACTGGAACTCTCCAAACTCTTCATGTTCGAATTCCTTTATGACTACATTCGGCCAAAGTACGAAGACCGCGCCAAACTCCTTTTCACCGACACTAACAGCCTCTGCTACGAAATAGAAACAGAGGATATTTACCAAGACATGCTCTTGGACAAAGACCGCTTTGACATGAGCAACTACCCATCGAATCATCCCCTCTTCTCCTGCACGAACAAACAAGTGTTGGGGAAAATAAAAGACGAAATGGGCGGCGTCCCCATCTTGGAGTTCATCGGACTCAGTTAAAAAATGTACTCTATTAAACTACTGAAAAAAGAGGATGTCAAGAAGGCCACGGGTATCCAAAGCTCGTTCATCAAGAAACATTTGAGCTTTGGCGACTACGAAGAGGCCCTAAACTCAGCTGCACCTCCTCAAAAGGGAATCTGGGCCATGATTTCCAGCGTCGGACACAAACGGAGTACTGTTAGAATATCCAAATCCCTCCTCTCACCTTACGACGACAAGAGGTACATCCTGGACAACGGCAAAGATACGCTAGCCATCGGTCACTACGATATCGGTGTTTGGGACGAATACGTGGACGATTTCGACTCGGACGTGGACGTGATGAATGACGAGTAGGGAGAGGAAAAATCGTCCCTCCAGTTGGAAAAGCGCGAAGCGCAAATACTGACCGAAGCGAAAACAGCCGAGGTGAACGAGAAGGCCGTCCGCAGGTTTGCTGTACTGGAGAACCGCCGGAGAAAGTTGGAGGATTTCGAGGCGTGGAAGAAGGAGACTAGAAAGAAAGATGCTATCAGTAAGAAAAAAAGCTCGCGCACTAGAAACAGAGATGCAGAGGGAAGCTAGGTTAAAGAAAGATGTCACCAGTAAAAGAAAAGCTCAAGCTCCAGAAACGAAGGAGCAAAGAGCGGCTAGACTAGAGAAAAAACCTGCTGATCAAAGAAAAACTCAAGCTGAAGAAACGAAGAAGCAAAGAGTGGCTAGACTAGAGAAAAAAGCCGTTAATAGAAGAAAAATTCTAGAAAACGAAACGGAGGATGAAAGAAAAATTAGAATGGAGAAAAAAGCTGCTAGTAAAAGAAAAGTTCGAGCTCTAGAAACGAAGGAGCAAAGAGCAGCTAAACTACAGAAAAAAGCCGCCAGTAAAAGAAAAGTTCAAGGTCTAGAAACGGAGGATGAAAAACAAATTAGATTGGAGAAAAGATGAGCTCGTGAGACCAGATTATGATGATCTCCAAGCCGCGTGGATTTAGGCCTAATGGGGAGACCACGTTAAAAACAAACAAACAAGAAACAAAAAAAAACGCGCCATATGCGTTACCACCTGGGTGGTGTGGAAAGAAGCAATATTATCATATCCTCGTTTTATCGCACTTTTGAAAAGCACAGGTAAACATTTTTTATTAATGGACTTTAGAAATTTCCAAATTTTTCGACTCCCAACAGCATGACAAATCGTTATTATTAGTGAACTTTATTACGGAAAGAGTATGACTCAGTCTGTTATGCCTTGTAAATACTTATTATTACCCTACCTTATGGTAACCTTACCTTTACCTTTCTACCAGTATCAGGGTCACATATATAAGGTTGTTGTGGAATTCCAATTTTTTTATGAACCTGTTTAAGAAACTTCCAGCACTAAGTAGACCTAATAACAGGGTTACGCATGTAGCCTACACGAACATTACATTTGCACAATAAATGGTTAAATTGAATTGTACGGATGTTTTTTTAAATTCTGTACATCTATGACTTCTTGATTTTTGTGTTTATAAACATCATGGGTTTATAGGTACATGGAAAATTTTTGAAAAGTAATAGAATTTAGAATTGCAGGGATTTAATGGTAGACGAATCAATAATAATCTTATTTTGGCTAACAATTTTTCATTTCTAATAGCCAAATTGCTTAGGATTTTCATCCACACACATTTTCATTAAACATTTTTACTGGTGGTAAATAAAAAAATGGTTAGTTTTTCTTTCTTTGGCTTACCAACAATTTGTTAAACTTTTATAGCACCAACTTGTCTGTTTATACTCAAGTTTAGGCAAGCCCAGACAAGTTTAGGCAAGTCTAGACAAGTTTGATGCGCCGCCATCTTGGATGACGTCACTTCCGGTGCGCATGGGCGCTGCTACCCCTACTCGAAAAAGTAGGAAAAGGACTCAAAAAGGTAGCAAAACGCACTTTCCCACCCTCGTCCAGATTGACGAATGGGGGCCGCCATCTTGGATTACATGGGCACCGCCATCTTGGATCGGAAGTGACGTCATAGGACCGGAAGTGACGTCATAGGACCAGAAGTGACGTCACTTCTGGGGGGGGGGGCGGGCTGGTTCTGTCCTCATATCGCAAATCTCCACTACTCAACACATCTGCAGTAAAAAAATAGAAATTAAACAATCATTAAAGTACTTAGGAGTTCACATTGATTCACACTGGAATTTTAAACAACATATTAATAATTTAATATGTAGCTTACATAAAATTATACCAAGTTTGTATAAACTTAAGAATATGATGAATGTAAAAAATAAAATGAATATATATGAGGCATGAATTGTTAGTTATCTAAGGTATGGAAATGAATTGTACGGTTTTACGTCATAATATTTAATAAATAGATTACAGAAAGTGCAAAACAAAATAGTAAAAATGTTTTTTGAGGAAAAGTTAATAAAGTTAATGACTGAGAAGGTTTTTAAGAAAATTAAAATATTAAAGGTTAAACATGATACTATATTGCAGTAACAAAAAATTACTATAAAAATACCTACACAAATTATGATCTACACAAGCAAGACAGGCTGAGGAAGAAAACACAGATATTTAAAATACTAAAATGGAACAACACATATGGACAAAGAAATAAGGCTTATTATGTACCTTTCATATTCAATAATTTACCAAGGCAAATATTATTGTTTGAAAACCTTGAAGTACTTAAAAGAAATTTAAAAGGTATATTAAGTAGCATTGATTAACTAACAAACTGAATTCAAAAGTGTTGTAACTAACAATAAATACAAGTTTCTCAATTTCTATAAGTATATATTTAAGTCCTAATTTATAATGTATGTATTTAAGATTGTAAACTAATATATGTATATTGTAAACTCACACAAGTTTTTAAGTTAACTTCGAGTCATTTCTGCAATAAATTCATTATTATTATAATTATTATTATTATTATTATTATTATTATTATTATTATTGGGCAAGAAAATAGCAGTTTGAAAGATATTAAATATGGAGTCCCGCAGGGTTCTGTATTAGGACCTCTTTTATTTATTGTGTATGTAAATGACCTTTTGCACATCTCTTGGAAAACGGATATCACACTTTACGCTGGTGATATATTTTTCCTATCCATACATAACAATAATAAGAAAATGATTAAACATTTGCAAGATGACTTTGACAAGCTAAGAGTTTATTTATTACAAAATGATTTAATTATGAACACAGAAAAAACATGCTTTTTACCAATAAAAACATCACATATGCAAGAGATAAAAAAAAATATCGTCGTATGTGAAGACAAATGTAACGAAGAAACCTCTAACTGTAATTGTAAAAAAATGAACAGAATATACAGCATCAAATATCTAGGTCTTCAACTAGATACTAATTGGAAATTTTATAGTCATATTGAAAAATTAATTACAAATATTAGGAAAACCATACCGACCCTATATAAAATCAAAGACGTTTTAAACGAAAACAACAAAAAAATGGTGTTCGAATCCCTGATTATGTCAACTGTTAAATATGGAATAACAACTTATGGTTCAACCACACAATCCATGTTAATGCAACTTCCAAAGGTGATCAATAAAGCTGTTAAAGTACTCTTTAGAACTGAAAAAAATAAAAGTAGTAAAGATATTTACAATCACATAGGTATTCTTAATGTTAACCAAACACATAGATTTGAAATCATAAGAAAGAATTATTTTAAAACTAATAACTGGAAAGAAAAAGAGAGATCTGTAAGAGGTAACAACAAGTGGATCAGCGAACCGATGTGGAGAAACTCATATGGTAAAAGAGGGGATACATACATGGTACCAAGTTACATGAACAAAATACCAGTAAATCTAAGAAATTTGCAAAATTACAACCAGATGGAAAAGGAGATTAAAATGTGGATTAAAAGTACATAGGAAACATTGGCATAATTAACAAGAGTGAAATAATAATAGTAATATACAACATAGCATTTTTCTAGTTTTAAGTTATAGTAACTGTATACATATATTGTAAATAAAGTCAAATTGCTTGCACATACAAGTCGTAAGACTTCGTGCCTTTTGTACCTAGTACAACTGAATAAAGCTTATTATTATTATTATTATTAATAAAAAAAACAAAATATCTAGGAATGGATGTTGATTCTGATTGGAATTTTAAACAGCATATTATTAATTTATTAAATTAATTAAGGAAATTGGTACCACAATTATATAATGTTAAATACTTGTTAAACAAGAAAAATAAAAAAATTATAGACACATGGATTGAAAGTCTACTAAGCTATGGGATTGAAAACTATATATTATTTAGATTACAACGAGTACAAAATAAAATAGTAAAAGTATTGTTTGGAAAGGAAGGAGAAGAACAAATGAATTGTACATAAAATAATAATATTCTAAAAATAGCAGAATTGCGTGATTATGTGAATATCTTAAAAAATTATTATATAAATATGCATAAAAATTATGATAAAATAAAGGAATACGACTAAGGAATACAACACAAAGATATAAAATACCTGAGTGGAGAAATGCTTATGGAACTAGGAACAAACAATATTATATACCTAAGATTAACAACAAATTAAACCCCACAATGCTGAACTACCAAAATAAAGGGGATTTAAAAATAGATTTAAAAACAGAACTAACAAAACAATATTAATATTAAAAAAAAATAGAACTTTTAGTACCTAAGTAATGATTATGTAAAACTATGTAACATTGTTAATATTAATTTTGTTTATTCATGTGAAAATATGTGTAATGGGTAAAAATATATGAAATACCATAATTATGTAATATATTTCCATGCTTATTGCTCACAGAGGTTTCTTTGGAAACTTCGAGCCATGTATAACAATGCAATAAACAATTATTATTTTTTTTTCATGCAACAAAATTATTATTATTATTATTATTATTATTATTATTATTATTATTATTATTATTATTATT
>JAHWFP010031162.1:0-17049 GCA_023313725.1 Lithobius niger
TTCCTGTTGCCTGGGATGTAAAGCGGCAGGAGGGTGATGTTGTGTGGGATGCACAGGTTGAAAATTTCCGTCATTAAGTTGTGGAGTGATCTTGATTTCGTTCCGCCTTCCTTTCTGATGTAGGCCAGGGCTGTTGTGTTGTCGGCCTGGATCTGTATCACCTTGTTTTTGATGAGTGGAAGGAAGTGCCGTAGAGCTAGGAGGATTGCACGTAGTTCCAGTCCGTTGATGTGGTCTTTGAAGGTGGCAGGCCATAGGTCGGAGATTTCCTGGTTGTTTAGGCGTGCTCCCCAGCCAGTGTGTGATGCATCCGTGAAGATTCGGTTGTCGGGTGTTGGTTCTTGCAGAGGAACGGTCTTTGACAGGTTTATGGCGTCGGACCACCAGAGGAGGGATTCGAAGGGGAAATCCTTGTCGAGAGGGATCTGCCTGTCCGGATTGTTTTGGTTGATTGAATGATTGTCTATCCGGTAGTGATGGAATGGTCTTACCATCCACCGTCCGTAAGGGACCAGGTTGGCCATTGCGTCCATCTTCCCGATGAGGGAGTTCAGTTCCCGGGCGGAGAAGCTTGGTTGGTGGCGAAAAAACCGGATGTGGTGTAGGAGATCCTCTGTGCGTTCTGGAGAGGGGGAGATTGATGCCGAACGAAGGTCGAATGAAGCTCCGAGGAACGTGAAGGCTTGTTCTGGAAGGAGTCGTGATTTCGCCAGGTTTACGCCAAATCCTAGGCTGTGCAGTAGGTTGATGGTTTTGTCCTTGTTGCGTTCCAATTGGGACGGGTCCGGGTCGTTGAGGGCCCAGTCGTCGAGATAGGCATTGGCTTGTATTTGGTGCTGGTGAAGGTACGCCAGGATTGGTTTCAGAACTAGAGTGAAAATTCTTAGGGCTGCATTCAGACCGAAGGGAAGGCAGCGGAATTCGAAGACTTCTTGGTTGTAGAAGAAACGAAAGTAGTGGGTGAAGGGGGATATGGAGGTAAGCATCTTCCAGATCGATCGTGATTGTCCAGTTTCCCTGCCTGAATGATTGGCGAATGGAGTCTAGGGTGTCCATTTTGAAGTGTTCGTTTTGAATAAATTTGTTGAGGGGTTTCATGTTGAAGATTAGACGTGAGCCTCCTGATTTCTTTGGCCGGTTGAAGATCGAGCTGTAGAACCCCGGGCCTGGGTTGGAGAGTTGTCGTATCACCTCCTTCCGTAGCAACTCCGAAACTTCGTGCGACAGGGAAGCTGTCGTTTGGGGCGAGAAGTCCCACGGGGAAGATGGCGACAGCGGCGGTTGGTGCAGGAACGTCGGGCAAAAGCCGTGTTTTATAATTGATAGAATTTCCAGGTTGGTGGTTAATCTTTGCCAGGACGAGAGGAAGTGGCGTAATCTGGCCCCGACTGGAAGGCCAGCGAAGGGCAGGGCGTCATTGTTGAATTTTCCGTTACGTTCTTCTGCCCCCGGGCGATGAGAATCGGCTCCTTAGGTCGGGGGTAGCGGCGCGCTTCTGATGGGAGCGTTGGCTGGGGCGGGAGCGAGGAGCGTCGGAACGAAAGGGCTGTTGGTTTCGTTGCTGAGGAGCGGCAGTGTCGTCCGGGTGGCTGGAGGACGATGCAATATTTTTGTGCCAGTCGTCGGCAGGACGGGAGTTGGCTTGTCTGTTCCACGGGCGGTTTGAAGACATGGATTGTTTATGCGGCCTTGGTTTCTTCGAGACATCAAGGTGGGGAGCGAGTGTTGGGATCTGGCCTCGGAAGAGAGTTTCGGATTCGTGAATTGGAAGATTTCTCAGGCGGTGTTGTGTGGAGAAGTTCAAGTTGTTTGCCGACGACAGGGCGATGTCGCGAAGGAGGAGTGTTTTATTGAACAGCGCTCTTGTCGCCCAGTTTATGGCGTGATAAGTGGCGAAATGGGCCTTTTGGAAAAGCTGGGTAATCAGGGACGGCAAGTTCTTGAGCTCTTCGGGAGGATTGTCGGACGACAGCTTCTCACATAGGGCGTTGATGGCCGTGTGTAAGACGTCAGCTTGGGAAGCCGCTCGTAGGCTTAGCCGAAGACATTAGTCGTTCTCGTACAGTACGAAGGTTGGGATGTCAGCCTTCTTGGGTATGGACATAAAAGTGCCGAAGTCCATCTTGATTTCGCTGCAAATAAATTCACATTCCGGGTAGGTTTCAAAATTGCGGGGATTTGTAGCGCCGTCTCCGAAGGGTTTGAAGAAGCTGTTTTCACGGCCGGGACGTGGCATCAGGGGTTCCGTGTCGAGAAGAAGGGGGTCGCCTTTGCCTAGGATGGAGCCTTCGTTGCGGAGTAGACACGTTAGGAGTGTCGTTGACTGACCCAGGAGGCAGCGGGGCTTGGTGTCCTTGTCCCTGGAGGCGCATCCAAGGCCTGTTGTTAGGCCACGGTTGATGACTGGAGCGTCCGGTGCTTTTGAGGGCTTGAACAGGAAACAATCCGGAACTGTCTGCTCGACAGTCTTTAGAAGAGCTGCTAGCGACAGAGTAGTTTCGTCTGGAATGTCGTCCGGGAATCTGATGCGTTTCTCGGCAGTAGGGGTGGGCGACAGCGGGTGGTGCGACGACAGTGTGTCGTCCGGCTTGCGCTTGGGTGCCGAGGCCGGCAGGGGGGAAGCGGCACGCCTGTGCCCTTCGTGGCTAGAAGTGGAAGCGACCCAGTCCTGGGTGCGAGCCTTTCGTACCGATGAAGTGCAGGACGGAGGCGGCATCAGGTTGGACTGCAGGTGGCGGACAGTGTCGTGTACGATTTCTCGTACGACACTGCGGCTGACACTGAGGCCTATCTGGGAGGAGTTGGACGACAGGTCGAGTGGCGAGTTTCGTTCCGGTGAATGGGTGAGTGTCGCCCGGTGGAGGTTGCGCTTGGCGGTCCGGTAGGAGTCTTTGGCGGCTTGAACGTCTTGACGCAGCGACGACAGATCCAGTGGGGCGAGGAGCGGCGAGCAATGGCCCGGGAGAAGCGGAGAGTCAGGCGATGCGACATCAAGCATGGCGTCGGCGGGCGACGTGCGGGAAGGTGCGGCCAGGTTGAGGGCGGATGCCCAACGACAGCCAAGATCGAAGTGAGTAAGAGCACAAGGACGAGCAGCGGGCGAAGGGCGGCCTTCGACGTTGTCCATCTTCGGGAAGAATTCCAATTTTCCAAACGATAGTCGGGGAACTGGGGAGCAAGGTGGCGTGAAGACACCTCTGGAGGAAAATGAATGCTGATAGCGTGCGCGCTGGCGCTTTTATAAGGGAGTACCGCGCTGCGCATGCGCGGTGGGACATGCAAGCAGGCGTCTACAAACCGGAAGAAACCTCCAGGGGAACATCACATTCGAGGAATGTAATGCTAAAATTACCAGGTTAAGATGTTTTGGCAATAAAGAAACGGTCGTCAAACAGGGTTATGGCAAATGGAATTTCCGTAAACGCACCGTAGTCTTTACATCAAATTTTACGAATGGAACTAATGGTTTTAAAGGTACATTCCTCCCGGTCAGCTTTCCTGTGTGGCTCAGTTTTGCAACAATACTTCAAACGCCTGTAAATGTTGCAGAGGCATTCATATTCTCACTTTTCCCCTCGTGTGAAACGGTTTTGCTATATTCACTCTAACCTATGTAGATGTTGCAAAGGCTATTTCGCACAGGATGCTCGATTATGGTGAGAAAGTATTTCTTTTTAACTTCGACAAAAGCATTAGGTTTGACGTCACTATTTAAACTTCGTTTTTACGTTTAGGAAGAATAGGGCGGTTGAATCTTGCAGGGAAGTTAAGACTGGGGAAGTTAAGTTATTCCAGTAATGTATTACTACATTTTATTCTTAACTTCAGGTATTAAGTACGGGGGAGCCCCCCCCCCCGATCACCCCAGTCCCCCATGTCTGGGTGAACCACTGATTTACAACGACGACACTTTCAGAATTTGGCTTTTATTTTTTGTATTATTTTTTGTATAATTTTGTATTCTTATTATTTAGCTATTATTTTTTGTATTTATTTTTTTAATTTTTTGTATGATTTTACCTACAACCAAATTTCAAATAAGGACAAACGATTCAGAACGGTCACGTGGAACAGTATAAGGTACTCGCTGGCTCGGCCAATTATGATTAACTGAGAAGCAAATTGACAAACCCCATGCAAAATGCTAATTCAGTATCATTCGCATGAGTATCATTGACAATTACGACGCATTACAACAAGAATTTCTTACGAAACAAGCCTCGTCCCAGCCATTTGTCATTTGAAATAGATTACAACTGTTTTAAACATTTCAAGGACACTAAAATGCTGAAAATGATTTACTTTACACGGTTCAGGGGTACCTTAGCACGCCCCCACTTCCTTTCTGGCGCCTTAGCTGAATTTCTCGTCTCCGTAACACTAATTAGTGAAATAGTTCTAGATCTCTTCACAGTTAAATTGTGAGGCTCGTGCTAACAGCCCTCCACGAACTTACCTTACTTCCTTCCGTTCCACAATAACGATGAGAACGTGTAGTTGAATTGGCTGACGCGCTCCAAAATACGTGGTCGTGGAAGCCGCATAGAGGTATTGCACAAAATACAAGGAAAAGACAATATTTATCCGTTAACGACCTGTTATAACCTTGATTTTTTCCATAGTGACGACATACACCTGACAACATCTGGTACCGCTTTTGCAGTTTTCTAGCACGCCGAAAGTTGCAAAACTTATAATGAGCGAGGTAGTAATACGAGTTATTGGCAATACTATTGTACAACGAACAATTATATACTCCAACCGATTTTGGTAAAAAAAAATAATAAAAAAAATAAACTGAACTGGAGTATCATTAGCTCTGAAACGACTTGCATTTCATGAATTTGATATTTACAGTAGGCATAAAAGGGACAAAATCAAGTGCCAACGCTCAAATAAACTTTTTTTAATGAAACACCTCTCATTGACAGCCCACAAAATCATTATTCAATTAAAGGAATATACCTCCCAGCGCCATTTTTCTCGATCCTCCTCATCAAGTACGGCCCCAAAGGTCTATTTTCTTACCGTTAGTCTTTCCCTTGCTAAAAATCCTTTTTAAAGTGAGGCGTCTAGGAGATTTTCTGTTGAATATAATGGAACTTTATTTACTAACGACCCGTCACTAAATCATGCATTGCTCGCGTACAATAATCATGACGTTTCATCTCTGTGTGTATATCTACTATAATTTTCTAATAATTACCATGAGATCTAGAATCTAATAGACTAATGCGGTAAAAATTAAAATTAATTATTCCAATAGATCGCCTAAGCAAAATTATAAGACACTAGCCTAGAAAATTATAAATTGTGATTTTAAAACACGAGAATCATTCCGGTTTGTGACGACACAATCAATGGGTTCACGCTGGCTGTACTATTAGGCGCAATGCCAATTGAGACAGTAGCTATGTTTTTTCGCTGCGAGGAACGAAGCTACCGTCTCAGTTGACCTTAGTTGTGGTAAATACGCGGATGCGATCGTCGCGTGGGTGTTGTGAGGCAGGCGGTATGTTGCTTTAAAGCTATTTTAAAATTGTTCAGAATTGCGTGGAAAACCTTGAATTCTTCAAAACTATCATTTTTGCCAAGCTACCTACTACACGTAGCAAACCGCGTGTTGACAAGACACGCTTGTAGTTGATATATGAAAGGTGCACCGCTACCAGGAATATGTTTGAATAACCGTAATGCTGCTCAAACTGCATCAGGAGGTATCATTAAACTACGACTGTAATTATAAAATACTAATACTAAAATACGCGCTGATAATAGGCAGTGATTTAATTTTTTCTTGTGCGACTCATCCTCAATTACTTTTTCCCAGGTGTCTGTGGTTTTTTAGAGTACCCGGCCGATAAGCACGTATGCAGATTTATGATCTCCGACTCAACGAAAAGGCACCCTCGCAGGATGTCGGTTGCAGTCAGTCGACAGATTTTGTTCAATAACTGCAATTCAAAAACAACACATCGCTCCAGAACCACCTTTTAAAAATATAGGTTATTATAGGTTTTTTATATTGTTTTGGCAAAAGTATAGAGCCATAATTAAAATATAGGATTTCATAAGTTTTATAGGTTTTTATAAGTTGGCTGCGACTCCTGTAGGTATATGTTGTCAAGAAGATTGGTCGATCAAGCTTTAATTTTAATTATTCTATTTCATGAGTTTGTTGTAAGACCAGTAAAAAAAAAAAAAAAAAACTGTAGACCAATGCTTCCTTGATGTATGTGCCTTTTTTTTTTGTAGTATTTAACAAACCGTTTCAGTTTAACAGAGCCCTTGTTTGTTAGACTTCGCCTTGCTCGCTCGACCGCTTAGGCTCTGACGCATATTACGCAGATGAATAGTAAGAACTTATTTTTTCAACAAAATTGCAAAGTCTTATCCCTATTTAAACTTTACGCGAACTATGACATGAAAAAAAGCTTGTTTGGTCTTAGATTGGACGAGCGACCGAAGCGAGTGAGGGCGAATTCTTGACTGATTTTGGTTTTAGTGTTCCTGTTCGTATGTGTGTGTGTTTCTTGTTTGGCTTATAATATAAAAAGCATGAATGACAGAAACATAAAATACACAAAGACTGAAAAAGTACATGTAAAAAAAAACACAATTTCTCGATGTTTCGAATTTGAGCTAACTCAATTTCAAGAAAACAGGGATTTATATATTTTTTTTAAATTGTAACTGATAACAGTCATAAAAGAAACAAGGAGTGTCCCTTTTAACAGGTGAAACTGTCAGGACATGTGATCAAAATTAAGCAGAACCAAGGCAAGATAGGGACTTTACTTGTGCTGTGGTAAGCACAAGAAGAAGTGAGGATGAAGTAAGTGTCTTGTTATTTGCTTGCTTATGTGGACTTTTTCCGTATAGCGAATGCAGTATTTTTGACAGTAGACGGTGGAATCACATCAAAACCAAAACCGGTAAATAGGACCGCCAAGTTCTGAATGATTCGGCCCTTCAAAGTCGTGATATCAACGCACCCAAATATCCGCCAAGTTAATCGCACCGACTAATAGTGTGAAGGTTACATGAAAACTGGAACATTGCTACTTTCTGCGATGTTCAAGTGTTCATTTAACGTCCAAAGTATTATTCCGTGCGATTAACTTGGCGAATGTACTGGTGTATTGATATCACTCCTTTCAAGAGCCGAACCATTCGGAACTTGGCCGTCCCTTTACTAGTTTTGATTTTTGATATGATATCACTTCTTTTTTTTGAAATTCTGTATTAGACTCAGCTCAATTAGTCTGCACATAGTAATAGTAATGTAGTAATATAGGTTTGTTGCAAATGCAACCGGACTGACAAGGACCTGGTGGTCACTGACTCCCATCCGATGTTAAAATTATAAAAAAAAATTAGACGTTTAAGAATGTGCCACGTCAGCAATAGGTTGAGTGTCCATTTTCCCAATATTTTAATTTCTTATCACTCCTTTCAGAGGCCGCACCATTTTCAAGTTAGTGGCCTCTTTACAAATTTTTGGTTTTATTTACCAATTTTTGGTCGTTTAAGTGATATTTAAAGGGACAGTTTCGGCGGTCGACACTGAACATCTGGCATTTGTGTAGAGAGTGGCAGTTGCCAATCCGTACGCCACCTTGAGACTTAATTGATCGAATCACTCAGTGAGCCAATGTCACTCTTCTGGTCGACAATGTGCGCAGCCAGTTTTAATTCGTCCGGGAATTTGAATTGGTGTGATGTCAAAGAAGTAGGCGTTAAACCGTATAAATAAATTCTGAAAAGAAGAGGTCCCAGCAGGGACCCCTTTTGCACCCCTCCCACCAAAGGTACGGAGTGGGAGTATGAGTTACCAACATGAGGTATGAGGTGGTTATCGTGATTAGCGGTGAGAGAGCTCAGCCTGGCTGCTGGAGGTATACGGATCTGGTCGAACCCCTGGAAAGGGGATCTTGGCAAAGTCCCCGCCAGGACTGCCGGCCAGGGTAGCGTGAGAGGCTACCTTGCTCCTTCAGTGGCTATGGTAATTGTTCTGGCATATTCCGGACAATCTTTTGGCCCCTATGATATTCGGAGGTTTCCCGGATCGAATCCCCGGGTTGGCACCTCCCTTTACCAGATATTTCTTTTTCTCTGAAAGTCTGGAAATGTTCAAAATCGAGCCGGTGCAGCCATACAAGCATTAAATTGCTTCGGCTGACTTACGGCTCAAAAGAAATTAATTTAAAAAAAAAACATTCTGTGAGCGCGATTACTAATAAAGGCCGAAATCCACTCCAGTAGGCCTCCAGTAACCCCAAGGCCTAACAAAAATCAAAATAAATGGCATTTCAGCATCCAGAGCACTTGTCTATTAATCCAGCCACGCAAGGCGTTCGCAAGTAGACGATCTACCTGGTAAAAAAAAACGAACTGATCAGCTCGAATTAAATTCTTATCGAGAAGGTATTTCAACAGAACAGACTTGACAATAGCTTCATAACTTTACAGGGAACCATCGTCAATGCCATTGGTCGATAGTGGTGAGCGTCGGCCGCATCACCCTTCTTAAATATAGGGGTAACATTGGCAGTACGCCAAACTGACGGAAGAGAGATCAAAGATGAAGGGAAGAGGCAAAGCGATCTTATTACCAATTTGTTTACAGAACAAGAGCCTTCAGGGCCAAAGTGGCGTGACTCGGTTTGAAACCCCGTATAGTGCTTCTAACCAGAGATGCCAGAAACTATACATGACTGCAACAAACTTCTGGGAGTGTGATCAAAAAGTTATCTGAATGGATGATTCAATTAGCAGTGATGGAATTAGATACAAAAATATTGCTGAATAACTCGGCCTCGGACGAATCGTCAGTAATGAAATTAGTGTTTGACTGGCAAGGGGGGGGGGAATTGAGGCTTAATGGCGCGTCGACAACTTGGTCATTAGTGCCAACCTCACTCACAGTGCAGTGGTCCGGGTTGCCACTGCATCACACATTACAGAGATCTAAATTTTGTCATACATCTGTACCTCCTGCAAAAATTGAAAAAACCGGACAGGAGGACAGACTTATCGCCCAACTGACGCGCAATGTCATGCGGAAGATGGAAACGACGACGAACACCAACAAGATGGCGACAATCAACAAGTAAGTGCCGGACCGTAAGTGGCCGTCGACACCAATAACATTCAGGAGGGTCAACCCCCCGCAAAACGAAACAGTGAGTAAGTCGGGTGTGACCAATTCGCAAACGGGCCAACACAACCTCCTCACGGTGACTGCGGCGACACGCCAAGTGCCACTCCTCGACAGTGCCTTTAATGGCCCGTAATTTATTACCGTCCTGTCTGTCCCACAAGGTTTGCCAAAAAACGTGTAACCTCAGACGCAGAGTTGGAAAGGCATCTGAGGGAACAAGGCTGAGATCCCTACAGACAGGGCCAGAAAGGGACCCTTTCGCAGCAGAATCAGCTTGTTCATTCCCTGCTATCCCAGACTGACAAGGCTGAAGTGTGCGAGATGTTCCTGTATTTTATTGGTATAGACAGAATAAAGCGGCAACATTGTCTTCGTGTAAGGTTTGTAGCTTTCTAGAAGAGTTCCATTGATCCACAAGATCGGAATATTCTCGGCGACAGTGGAGGGACGGGTCTTTGGGTTTGGTAGAATAGGCGATGGCTGGTGGAAATTGACGTGAAACAAGTCATACAAATTATCAAGACGGATTGGATTTATACGGATGGAAGTTTTATGGTTCAGTCATTTACATGATGGTCAGTAAAGAATGCTCGCCCTAGTTGACAAAAGCCCTCCTTCCTGATCTTAATGTGATAGGTGTGAAATTAATGAATGTTAGGGTGACATGACCTAACTTAAGCTGGGAGGACTGGGGAGAAAAGAAAGTTGGGGGAAATAAGTTCTAATTAATATTTACCAAAATATTGTAGAATGACAAAACATCGGTTGCATGACAGGTCGAATTGGAGGATTGGAGCAAAGAAGAATGATAATTGGTAGGACGATTAATCCTGTGTCGATTAATCTTTGGATTGGAGGATTGGAATGGCTATATTTACATAGGACCTCGAGCAGTACAATTCGTCGCCAAGGCAATGCATTGCATTGTTCTTACAATGCATTGTTCTTACATGCTCTTACATTGTTAACATTGGAATACAGTAACAGTGACAATTGTTGTTGGTAGTGTGACAATTACAACGTTGTCTTGGAGGAAGAACAGATTGTTGGACACATCTTAAGCGTAAGGCTGATTGAGATAGTGACGTTGGTTGGTAAATAATATTTTGACACCAAAATGGTAACTACAACAGATGTCGTAATAATGTTTATTTTCTGCGGTGGTAGCAGTCCTATAGTGACACCATAACTTGAGGTTTTTAATACTAACTTTTATGGTATACCAAGGTAGGGGGACACGACGTTACTTAAGCTGGGAGGACTGGTGAAAGAGAAAGTTGGGGGAAATAATTTATAATTAATATTTACCAAAATATTGCAGGATGACAAACCATTCGTTGCATGACAGGTCGAATTGGAGTATCGGAATTGCTATATTTACATAGGGCCTCGAGTAGTACAATTCGTCGCATGCAATTCGGCAATGCATGGCTCTTACATTGTTAACATTGGAATACAGTAACAGTGACAATTATTGTTGGTAGTGTGACAATTACAACGTTATCTTGGAGGAAGAACAGATTGTTGGACATATCTTGGGCGTAAGGCTGATTGAGATTAGACGTTTAAGACTGCCAGAACGGCTAACTACAGTGTCAATAACCTTCATAAATCTGATCCAGACTACCTCTACCGAATGACAATCGACGAGGAGCTCCGAATCCCTATCAGTGTTCAGTAAACTGTCCCGAAGGAGACTGAAATCAATTCTGCCAATACAAATTTTTACAGAACCGCCGTAAACTAACGGACCACAGTCAACAATGATGGTGACCCTACTTTGGTCGCTAGTGCCGAGATGTGTATAACGTCTACATTATAGATTACTCTATTGTAACATATGTGGAAATGTAGAAAGAAGGTGGACCCAGTGAGTGGACAACCATGCAGGGTAACAGTAGGGAGTCAGCGGCATTGCTCAAGGAAGCCGCTGCCTACTTGTCACGCCCACGCAACGAATACGAAAATGAGCATATCCAAGTTCTGCTTTATTCAGAGCCCTGGAAACTTACGCAACAGGCTGGAGGTCAGCGCATGCAAAAGTGCTGCATCCACCCCTACTGAAGATGCGTCAGACTGAAGTTTTAGTGGAAAGCTTGGATCGTAGTGCATTAGGACCTTTGCTTTACGAAAAGCTTCCTTAGCCTCCTGCACTGTCTGGAGCACTTTTTGCCCCACTGCCATTCGTTTTTGGGTGAAAATAATTTATTCAGTGGAGTCAGTATGAGGGCTAAATAAGGAACACTGGTTCATGAATCCTAAATAGGATTTAAGCTTCATAACATTTTTAGGCTCGGGTACTAATTTACGAAATATATTAAAAAATTCTAAAGCACCAAAAGACAAAATGCCAAACTTCACAAGAAAATTGTGTTTGAAAGTTCCTTAAAAATATTCTAAGAACAAAGAAAATCTATTACAACCCTTCATACACACGTTCTGTCCAAATAGACTAGAACTAAGCAAACCACTGGTAGTAAGGGTCTAATTCATGCTTACCAGCCTCTTACTGACAAAATGTTACACCTAGACCCTGACTGTCAAAGCTTGTCCGTGTTCCTTCTAGGTTTTGACTTTTTAGACCCTTACTCTAAACATTTAACGTTCCGTTTTTGTTTATTAATTTGATACTGTCCAGCACTTCTGGTTTGTTGGAAACTCCATCCTTATCAATCTGGAAACCTAGTAGTCTGGGAGCAGATGTCGAAAAAAACGGTCCCGTGTGCTCCTTCATGATGCAAGCATGTGGAAGGTGTCAATGGCTTCATTTGAATGAAAATGAAATCCGATGGTGGATCCGAACGTAGCTCCCCTTTTCCCTGGAAGAGGGGAGCTACGTTCGAAAATCCAAGATGGCTGCCACACTACTATCTGAAGTACGTTTTTGCAAAATAATGGCTTCCCAGTGTAGTTTTTCAACTTGTTGGCTATTAGGAAACTTGTAGGAAATAAAATTATCTTTCCGAAGAGATATAACAAGGCTATGGTACGTAAAGTTTCAAAAATTCAAGATGGCCGCCGCATTACTATCTCAAGTATTTTTTTGCTAAATAATAGAGCAGTGACATAAAGTAGTATTATTGTATATAACTCTATGGTGGATCCAGTAACAGGGTTAGCTGCAAGGGGTACTGGAGGGGGAAAAGAAGGTCGTCTTACTGAAGCCAATGCTGTCGACGCGCCATTAAGCCTCATCTCCCCCCCTCCCCCCCAATGCTATTAGAGTGGATTTATTAAGCCTATTACGCGCGATGTTTGTTGTTGGAGAAAACAACGTTTTTTAAGCCTAAGAAATCCTCTCCAACTCTTCATCCAACTCCACTTGCAGGAATGCATCACTTAAATCTATTATTGAAAATGTATCACACCCAGAAAGCTGGCTAAACAGATCCTTAGCTCTTGGAATGGGGTGGTATTCTATTTCCAGCTGAGGATTAACTGTACCTGAGTAATCGCCTACTATTCTAATGTCCCCGTTAGGCTTAAACACAGGTAGTGTGGGCGTGGCGGTATCCGGAAAAAACGTCCCCGACAAAACAGCCTTGGAAAAAAACGCCCCCATGAAAACGCCCCAGGAAAAGATGCCCCTAGGAAAGAACGCCCCCAGTAGGATAAAATGCCCCAGTGGTGGTCATCGTAGCTGAGCCTCAGATTCAAACTGTTCATCTATACGAGCATTAATTTGCTGCAGATAACTTAATGCTCCAAGAAATTTATAAAAATAAAGTATCCATGCGTATTTACCCTCTGGTTACAATTCATTTTTAGCCACTTTTTTCCTTAAACTAAACTTCTTTCACCGTCGAAAACATCCAGTGAGATTCACAATTGAGCTGATTCATCTATATCACATTAGTTTGCTTCAAATGACTTACAGCTCCAAGAAGTGTATTTAAATAATATTTTTGCGTGTTTACTAAACTCTCCCCGTTTACAATTCACATACTTGGCTACTTTTTTCTCTTAAACTAGCCTTCTTTCTCCTTCAAAAGGTCTATGGGTCCAGAACACCGTCTCCAATCTTGAGATCTCCCTATTCTAGACTATTTCTGCAGAATCACCCACAATTTTAATCTCACTAAGTCGTAGCAGTTTTTAAGCAAAACAGTATATCTTTTAAGTAAATCAAATACAAACGAAGCGAGTGTCATAAAAGTACAAATTCGCTAGAAGAATCCCTACTGGGGACGTGAAATTGCTCACAAGTGTAATGTCCCTGTCTAAGTTATATAGGTTTTTAGGAAAAACGGTATATCTTTAAAGTAAATCAAATACAAACGGACAGGGTGTCGTGAAGGTACTAATTCGCTAGCGGAATCTCTACTCGGGGCATGGAATTGCTCGCAACTTCAACCTTTTTTAAAAATAAGTTGCTATGAGCCTTACGTCATCTGAAGCAAACTAATGCTTGTATAGATGAACCAGCTCAATTTTGAACATTATTTCTTAAGGAAGTGTAGTTAAGAAATGGGGTGAACCTGGAGATGCGAACCAAAACCATTTACTAAGCCCATTATTTCCGGGAGGTGTTTTTTCCTGAGGGTGGTTTTTCCTGTGGGCGTTTTTTCCTGGGGGCGTTTTGTTGGGGGCGTTTTTCCGGGGACTTTTTGTCGGGGGTGTTTTTTCCTAAAACTGCTAATTGCCAAGTCCGACCATGATATCCTCAAATTCGACATTGTATATACGGTAAAACCAACAACTATCACCTTAAAAAAAAAAATAAACACCTTACAGATTCACTTAATCCAATTCCTATGTCGTGGCCACTTTTGTTAAACAAAATCACCCTTACTAATAATTATGCCACCTGCTACACCTTAAACAAACCCGATTGGATGTCCGTAAAGACATCACAAATGCATACTGAAAGATGCAACCTTTGGTCAGCCTACAGACGTACAGGTAACACTGACATTTTAAAAGATTACAACATCCTCGACAAGGAAGTCCAAGTTGCTTTGAAATCCGAAAAAACTCAATTCGAATATACTCTGGCAACAAATTCAAACATATCGTCAAAAAAACTTTTTTAAGTATGCTATATCAAAACAAATCTCTAAGCCAAATATTGGTCCTCTGTTACCCAGAATGGTACTCTAACCTCTGACCCTGCAGAATTACTGGGTATCTCATTTCCCAAAATTTTGCTCAATCATCCGTAGTTAATCTACCACAAATACAAAAACTACATTTATGCATCCCACCATTAATTTTTACTGATCAAAAGCTCCTCGATGCCTTCTCAAGGCTTAAACTGCATGCTTCTCCGGGCCCTGACGGAATTAGTGCCGAAGCTCTTATTTTCTGTAAACACATCTTGGTACGACAACTTACGCCTATTTTTAATGATATGTTGTTATCCTGCTTTGTGCCACCGATTTGGAAATATGCCTTCAACATACCTATTTTCAAAAAAGAAGAACACTCGAACCCATTCAACTATAGGCCAATCAGTATCACCTGTCATCTAGGTAAATTGTTCGAAATAGTTTTGTCACAACACATTACCAAATTTGTAACAGAACAATACTTACTTAATAATGATCAACTTGGATTTCGTGCAAACTTTTCCACCATCACCAATCTATTAACTTTTTCTAGCGATCTCTTTTATAACATGGATCGAAATATACCGATCGATGTTGTTTACTTCGACAGTATGAAGGCATTCGATAAGGAAACCAAACCCTACAAGAATACGGATTCTGAATCTCCACTCAATTGGGTGGCGTCTTACACGTGGAAATATTATAACAACAGACAAAATTATTAAATGCGGCTATGGTGGCCAATGTACAAGGAATTTTTTCACATTAATTTCTCATCCATGTCATACGCGTGGTCGTACATATAAAATTCAACATCCTCAATTTCGTAAATCACAAATACTCGGTTTTTTTTTTGGTAGCGTATGATCCAAATTTGGAATAACCTGCCTGATGAGGTGGTTGAGGCCTCAACGGTCGATTCTTTTAAAAACAATTTGGATTCACATTTCTCAAACTCCCATCAACTATTCCAAACTTTATTTTAACTATAAATTCCTTATTGACATATGTAACCAAATTCACATAAAACTTCGTCTTTCATGGAATATCACAAATACACATTTCAAATTTAAATTAGGTGGAGTGTGTGCAGCAAGAATATCTTGCCTTTTGTTACCATGTGTGAAAAAGGCTGGAGTGTGATCTGATATTTTTTGAACAGTATTAAGCTAATCTGATAATTGTCGAAGGTGGGACAATGTTCCATATATTTACTTATTACAACACCATTGCTTGTTTTGTTTATTTGGTCCCCGGCAACTTGATTTATTGCAAACATACCTTGAGCGTCAACCCTGTTAATGTATCTGTTTTGTGTGACAAATCGCACTTTTGCTAGACAGCCAATTGGCACTGTAGCGCGATTGAAATAAAGTAAAGTAAAGAGTCTCCTAAATGCCCTGGAAGCAATCTGAGTACAGTGTAAAAATTGGCAATCTTATATTACTGAAATTCTAAATTTTGTCCAAATTCACCGGTTTTTTTAAAGCACGTCTCCTCGTAACCCTTAGACTATAACCATCAAACGAGTTATTTTATTTTTATTCATTTGTTATCATCATTATTTTTTAAATTATGAAGTTTAAAAACTATTTTTGGTCTCTCGCTCTCTCTCTGAAAAACATCAGGAGTTGACACATTTTGTAAATCTTACCTTGATAAACCATACCTTCTTGGTGAGTCTTCTTAAGAGAAATGGAACTAAAAGAAAACATGCCTTTAGGATTATAATTTCTCTTCCCCATCGCCCAAGGATGACTGTGATTTGATAACATCTCAAGTTAAGGTTTAGCCAACTCAACGCAAACACTTCGTAATTCCTAAAATACTCAGACAGCAATCCGGAACAAAATTCAGTTAGGATTACTAATTTTGTAATTGTTTTAAATAACTAGGTCTATTATACTAACTATCATGTTTTTAATCAACTTACGGAAGAGCGAGATAAGATTAGGATAGGAAAAAAAAAATCAACACTTTCTTCATAATGCACACACTTGTCGGTTTCTTCCAAAGAGAAAAAAGCACTAATGCGGCAAGGCGCGACAGCGACAAATGCCAAATAATATTCGCGGTTGTGAGGGGGGGGGGGGGGGGGGGGGGGTTATGAAGCGATAATTAGCCATTCGTTCCATTCGGGTCCGTTCCATTGTTCTTGTAAGCATATAAAAAGAAAAAGAAAGACAGCCATTTCATATTATTTCTACAGCTTCACCTGTCAAGATCAAGATGCAGAATTTAGTAAGTTAACTTTTTTTCGCATTCAAAACATTGTGAAAAAAATGCAAACTTTTTGTACATTTCTATTCTTTTTTTATTGTTCATTAATTTTCTGAATTGCCTGCCTATTATTTTCCAGCATCTAATCTCTAAAGGAAAAAAAAATACAGGAGTAAACTTTACTAAAACCGGAATTGTTTTTAATATTATTTTCCATCACCCACAATCAGCAAATTAATGCATCACGACCAAACCGAGCGTAAACACACGCCAAAATGTTAACTCTACAATTTTATTTTTAATATTGCGACGGGAGTAGTATGTGGTAAAGGTAGTTAGTTGTATTGTTTCAGATGTTCGTGATTTTAACCGGAGATTAGGCTATTATATATCGTCATAATTTTCTAAGGGTAATTAACCAATTGGAAGCCTGTAATCGGCAACGACCAGCCAATCACGCTACCTTAAAACATGTCACACTGTATTTTATCAAATAAAACGGTAAGCTTTGTCCCTCCATATTGTTTTTACGATCGAATTGCATGGTTTCCTGGTCTCTGCCACATAACGCAGGTATGACAGAACTACACTAAGTAGGCCTAAACCAATCTTGTGAGA
>JAHWFP010031162.1:20285-30998 GCA_023313725.1 Lithobius niger
ATACAGACGCGTCGATGGGAAGGGTTCACCGGAAGGTTGCTTCTCGTGTTTTCGAATCCGCCCGGGTGAATAAACGCCGATATGTGATGCAGCAGGGATAAATGACATTTAGGAAAAGGGAAGTAATTCATTTTGTGTGTTTGTAATTTGAGAATTGTTTTAAAATTACGGTAAAAGACTAATAGGTGTATCGGTATGAATGAAGGTCATTATATTTTAGTTTGTGGAGGTGGAGGGAGTGGAGGAGGGGGAAGGAGTTAGACGGAATGAATAAACTTAGCTGAAGGCCAGACATGTGAGAGTTAGCAGGGATCGGATTTCATTCGGGCCATCCCGGCAAGTTAAATAACTCCCTTTGCACGTTTTTATTGCATTACGTATTTGGACGCTATACTTGGTTGTTGGTGTATGCGTTCCCGGTCGCGTGATCCGGAAGTGTCAAAAGTCTGAGTTATCGGCAAAAGTGTGGGGCACACTTTAACCTACTAAAGTTTAGCATGGCGTTGAGTTAGCGTGACATCACAGTCGTGATATAAATCGTAATTGTCCTACGTTGTTAAACCAGGAAGTCGATGACGTCATACATAGATGGAAAAGGTGATTTAGTAACCATCGCCTGCACCTCTCGTGCGGGCTAATCCATCTTGTTTTACATTATTCTTGTCGTCTTTTTCGTTGCTTTCGTACTTTTTCTGTTTACTTTCGTCTTCCTTCACTCTGATTTCGTTGCAGATGAAGTTAGCATACAGAACTTAACTATTTCAGTTAATAAAGTTCGTAAGGCCCATCGTAACATCTAAATTGAAATTAACTTTTTTAAAATATGTAACTGAAATTTTTGTTTACTGCAGTTTTATCCTGCAAGACTGAACTTTTTCAAGTGCACGAAGATTAGACCTGATACGTCTAAGAGACCATCATTATCTATCGCTGGGGAAGGGGGGGGGGGGGGGGCTGGGCAGGAACGGAAAAAAAAGGTGGGTCATGAAGTTTTTGAATCCTCTCGAGGGGGAGGTCATAAATTTTTCAGGTCCTGTTAAGAGGGGGGGGTCTAAAAACACACTGTACAACTGGAAGAAAAAGTCATTTTTGGACCTCAAAAATGGCACTTTCAGCAGTCAAAATGTTTAAAAACGCCTCAGCCACTCAGACCCCCCCATGGTATGAGCGTTACACGGTTTTGGAGATATTAGTATTATTTCTGCAGGTCTAGTTTTTACAAAAAAAACTTTGTAGAAAAGCCTTGGCACCTGGTGTCTTGGCTTCTTTGGTCTTTTAGGTGCTAATTATGTTACGGCTCTGGGCATATAAGCAAACGGTGTGTTCATCATATTGTATGAATCTCGACAAGAGATGAGTGTAAGGAACATTTTATAGAACATGTTTTTAATCCAACATGTCTTTTCATTAAAATCTTGACACGTTTCCTTATAATTAATCGTAACTGTCTGTCGGTGTGGAGAGCTTATACTTACTTATTTGGCTACAGCACTAATATTGGCTACAGGAATCGTCTGCAGACAGTCTTAAAGGGTATACGAAAAGTGTATTTTTTGGGGGTCACATTATTTTTGGACCTTGAGTGGGGGGGGGGGGAAGGCAAGATTTTTTCAGGGTCTTGAAGGGGGAGGGGCGATTTGGTGGTCACATTTTCATTTCCTCCGGCCCATCACCGGCCATAAATAAGAACCGGTTCCTAATGACATCGCCAGCCCTTTCAGACAATCGGTCAGACAAGAGCAGCAGAAACAGTGACAGTAAGCTTTTTTGATTATTACAATGTCGACGTAAGCCAAACACAATGAAGTAAATGTGCAACTAAATTATGTAAACTGAAAAACTAATACTAGAAAAGGATTTTAGGGAGATATACACTTCGCGAAAGCAACCTTCAACTTGGTTTTCAAACTTTTTTTATTATATTTATTTTTATCTTGTTAAAGATTGACAATGGTTTAGGCCAAGCTTTAAACTGCGATGCATTTTATTTTTATTTCTTTATGCTGCAAAGTACAATTCCCGTCAATTTTAGCATTGTTGCCTCAACGATGCTGTCATTGCCTTGAGACTTAAGTTCACGACGGCCGCCTCAGCCACCCGATCGCGCATGCGCGATCCTCCCTATAAGAATGCAACTCCTAAGAGTTCGGCAACTTTGTCTCAAGCCGCCGTGTCGGCTGCTGTCTGTGCTTCGTCCTTCCTTGAAACCCTCGTCTCGTAGGGGGCACGGTCTCCGGGGCCCTTACGATGCCCCTGTCGTCCCTCACCCTCCTGTTCACCCCCGGGACTGTCCCTCACTTCTTCGGCTCTTAGTTGGCGCTCCCTACGACTCCGTCTCCTAACCGCCGTCGGTTTGGATTGAAGACGTAGTGGCTCCCTCCCATTGTCTCCCGGGATCGCCCCACACTTGAACGGCATTGACGTGGCACGTCCCTACGAAGCCGCCTGTTTCAACTCCTGTCGCCGGTTTTGAACTGAAGTCGTCGTGGTTCCCTCCCGTTGCTTCCCGGGATCGCTCCACACTTGAACAACATCTATGCATCGTCCAAGATTTAGATTAGGGGTTTGAATAATATCTCTGTAATGTGTGGTGCAGTGGCAACCCGGACCACTGCACTGTGACTGAGGTTGGCGCTAATGACCAAGCTGTCGACGCGCCATTAAGCCTCAATCCCCCCCCCCCAAGCTGGCATGTTCCCTACGACACCGCCTGCCTCACCTCATGCCGTCTTTTTGGATTAAAGTCGTCGTGGCTCCCTCCCGTTGTCTCCTGGGATCGCTCCACACTTTAACGCCATCCACGTTTGGCCGGCACGTCCCCTTTGACACCACCTGCCTCACCTCCTGTCACCATTTTGAATTGAAGTCGTCGTGTCTCCCTCCCGTTGTCTCTCGGGATCGCTCCACACTTGAACGGCATCCATGCTTGGCCGGCACGTCCCCTGCGACACTACCTGTCACCATTTTGGATTGAAGTCGTCGTGGCTCCCTCCCATTGTCTCCCGGGATCGCACCACACTTGAACGGCATCCATGCCTCGTCCTGGCCGGCACGTCCCGTTCGACACGCCTGCTTCAGCTCCTGTCGCCGTTTTGGGTTGAAGTCGTCGTGGCTCGGCGACAGGAAGTGAAGCAGGCTTGTCGAACGGGACGTGCCGGTTGAAGTCGTCGTGGCTCCCCCTGTGGGCTGGGGGTAGAATAAGCCCACCGTACCCCTGCGTGTCGTAGGAGGCGACTAAAAGGGAACCCAAGATCACGGTTTGCTAGTGTGTCAAGGGTCTGCGTGGCGGAGGGTTTTTTGTCCGTCTTGAACACTAGCAACCTCAACACTACGGTTTGCGAGTGCGCCTACGGTGTGTATGGCGGGCAGGTTTAACACCCGTCTCAACCCTGCACCAGGAAGCTAACACCGCCGTCTATCTCGGTGAGGTGGCAGTTTCATTTTTGCTCTGGCGTCCCTCCCGAAGGGTTCCACTCTACCAGCAAGGTACTTACAGGAGTTCCGGCGGCTGAGTTCTCAGTACGCCGGTTATCAGCGCCTGTTTACTGATGGGTCGAAGTCCGACGTTGGCGTGGCGTGTGCTTGTGTGTGTAAGGGTGTAACGGTTGCCCATCGCCTTCCATCAGGCTATTCTGTGTTCTCTGCAGAGCTTTTGGCTCTTGGTTTGGCGGTGGAATGGATCCTTGACCTTCAGGGCACGCATTTCATTGTCTTTAGTGATTCCATGAGTGCCCTGGAGTCCTTGGCGAATTACAATCCTCGGAACCCCTTGACACAACGTGTCCAAGCTTTGCTTTCCCGCTTGCCTGGCCAGCGGAAAACCGTGCTTTTCTGCTGGATCCCGGGCCATGTTGGGATAGCAGGGAATGAACAAGTTGATTCTGCTGCGAAAGGGGCCCTTTCTGGCCCTCTCGGTAGGGATCTCAGCCTTGTTCCCTCAGATGCCTTTCCAACTCTGCGTCTGAGGTTACACGCTTTTTGGCAAACCTTGTGGGACAGACAGGACGGTAATAAGTTACGGGCCATTAAAGGCACTGTCGAGGAGTGGCACTCGGCGTGTCGCCGCAGTCGCCGTGAGGAGGTTGTGTTGGCCCGTTTGCGAATTGGTCACACCCGACTTACTCACTGTTTCCTTTTGCGGGGGGTTGACCCTCCTGAATGCTCTTGGTGTCGACGGCCACTTACGGTCCGGTACTTACTTGTTGATTGTCCGCTCCACACTTGGACGGCATCACGACCTCATCCTGGCGGGCTTGTCCCCTACGACACTACATGTCTCACCTGAAGCCATCGCGGCTCCCTCCCGTGGCCTCCCGGGACCGCCCCACATTAGATCGTCACCTATGACACTGCCTACCAACGGCACCTTCACCCCGTCCTGGCTGGTTTGTCCCCTACGACACCGCCTGCCTCCAGCTTCTTGTCGTCGGTTGAGATTGAAGACGTCGTGGCTCCCTCCCGTTGTTTGCCGGGATCGCTCCACACTGGAACGGCATCAGCCCTTCCCTTTATCCAGTCTGCCCCATACGACATCACCTGTCACCACGTTGGTGTCGCCCACATGGACTGAAGTCACTGTGGCTCCCTTTCGTTGTTTCCCGGGATCGCCCCACACTGGAACGACCCCTGCCCTCACCTTCTCTGCCCACCCCGTACGACACCACCTGTCGCCTTTTCAGATGTCGTCGCCGGAACCGCCCCAAGGTAACCGTCAGCCCCTACGACGCCACCCATCAAGCAATCTCTACTCATTTCGTTCCGTACTACTCCGGTGGTCACCAGGATGAAGACATCGTAACCCCCGGCCTCGGGCTGCTGGGACTCGTCTCAACCTGGCTAGTTTTGCCCTTCGTCCCACAACAACTCCGTCCACGCCGGGATAAGACGCCGTAGCTCCCTACGATTGCCCGGAAGGTCCCTCACTTGTTCCACTAACAACATCTGTTATGTTCCCTGCGTTTTCCCTGACGTCCTCTCCACCCCGCATTTGCTTCACACAGGGCCCGACCGGGCCTCGTCCCTCTACGAGCCGGGCCTTACGTCAGCCTTCATTCCGCACTCACCTGACACCTTGGCCGGGTGGAGGGCCCCGTGGCCACCTGACCGGGCTGTCCCCTCCTCTTCGTTCCGTTGGTTTTTCGACCTCCAGGGGATTGACATGACTGCCTCCGCCGTGGTTCCCTGCCCGCTCTTGGGCCCCATGACTGGATTATAAACATCGGTGGTGACCTGTGGGTTCGCCTCGTCTCCTGCCTTGGAACCAACGTACACGTCCCTTTGACCGCCATCCAAGCCCGACCCTGTCACTCGCACGACACCTGATCGCTGCCGCCCAGCCTTTCCATCATTGACCGACCACTCACGTTCCGGGGCCGCGATCCATCTCCTCACCGCACGACGACGTTGTTGCTCCGCGCTGCACACACAAACCACCTCTGCCTCCCCTTGGCGTTTCTCGTAACCACAGAGCCACCCTTTGACGGTTTTATCTTCACCTGGATGACCTTGATCCACCTCCCACAGCGGGGGTTGCCCCTCTATACCGTTGACAATCGACTCCATGCTTGTCATCGTTCCCTATTTCTTCAGAGCCTTATCACCCTTCTCCTCTGACCGGAAGTTCCACCACACCAAACCGAGGCTCCCCTCACTGTCGCTTCCGCTTCCGCCTCCGCTTCTTTCCCGCCGTCTAGTCGCGTCTTTGTTGAGCTCTTTCAGCCCTGATTAGCACTCTCCCGGCCAAATGTCATTCTTCACCATGGTACAAATTAAGCAGGCCCAGCATTTCCCTGGCAAGGATCCTTTTCTCGGGAGATTACCAATCATCGAGACCCCGGATCATGTTCGTGCCCAAGTTTACGGAACCCCTCACGCCGTGACCCCCACAAGACGGTCTGTCAATTTCATCGCAAGTGCGATTACTACAACCTATCTTGTGCCGTCTGTGTCTCTATCCCTTTATCTGAATGGCGTGTCATAGCTGCAACTCACCAAGCTTCGGCTCTACGAAAGAAACAGAGGCACCATCGATCTCTTCTCATCAAACAGATTCGTGAAGGTCACTCTTTTTCGACAATCCCCACTAAAGTTGACAAACAATCTCCAACCTTGCATCCGGACTCTTCTCCGCTTCTTACCTCCATACTAAAGAAGAACGCCCAACATTCCATTCCCAATACACCCGGGAAATCATCTCCTACATGATCTTTTAGTTCCCCGGCAAATCGCACCTCCTGGCTCCATGAACCAGTCGACCATTCTTCTGCGCTCTGTTCCTCGGAGGCCTCGGATGGAAATTCCTCACACTTCGAAAACTCCCCAGTAAAGTTACCCACTCCCACCGAGTCTCGAACCATTGACAGCCCCTCCTCGCCCTTAGGAAATGACTTTGGCTTCCCGATTACCGACGATCAAAGTACATTGGACGAAATCCCTGCAACACCCCGCTCTCCTTCTAAGGAAACCCCAACAGAGAATCCCGCCAACCCGGTTCAGCCTGACCTTACGGAAATGGCCACCGCCTGCGTAACATTTCCCCCACCCACCTCATCCGGAGCTCCTCAACTTCCAACCCCTAGGATCGACCACGTGAAGCTTTTCACAACGTTGAAGCATAAGCTACGCCTGAACCACCGTGCCCAACACTAATTCGTTACCAACTACGAAAAGGTGAAACCTCTGTTAGACGCAAATCAGGACCAAGTTGACTCCCTCACGTCCCAGGTCTCTCTTTCCAACAACAGATGCATACTCTCCAGGCAGAAAATCTTAAACTTCTAAACCTCTCGGCCTCTCATCTCATCGGAAACCAACTCTCTCCTCGGTCAAAGTCCCCGCCACCCCACTCGGGTCGTTGTGAACCCGTTCTTCTAGCTCCATGGGTCTTCACCAAACTTTGCCTACCAAGAACAACCCGTCCAGCCTACAAACGTCCTTGTCGTCTCCGTCATCCCTTACTGGTTATTAAATCCTCAGACCCACGAATCCCACCTGCTTCTTTTCCTTCGTGACCTGTTGTTGCCACCCCTACATCCAACCCACTCAAAGACCCCTCATCTTCCTCGAATGCTGCCTTCGACTCTACAGACCTTGCTCTTCACTGTGACATCACTGAAACATGGGACGCTCTCACCTCCAATATCTCTGACCTCAACGTTGGCACTTTATCACTTTGGCAATTCGATAACTCAAACTCATTCACCCCAATGCACCCCCTCATTTCCCAACTTTCTAACCATAAAACGACTGAACTTCCCTGCGACCTCTGCCGACATAAGGCCAAGGGTTATCATTTTGGGGTCCAGAACATCTCCTCCTAACTTAGGACCACCATCTCGGCCTTGTAACCCACACCTGCTCCATCAAGTTTTCACCACCCACCCTTTCGACCCTTCCAAGGTCGTCCCTCAAAATTCCAAAAAAAAAAAAACAACTCACATTCGTTACTGAGACACAATTCCGACGCTACCCATCTTCCATTTTCTTCACTACTGTGCTTCAATCTCAACCATGCAGAGTGATCCTGTGCCATTCAACACCATTTAATTACCTAAAAAAAAAACTGCTCTTCTACTCCCCGTGTCCTGTCGCTCCCTGAAGCCTTTCAAGCTCCCATCCATGATGTCGCCACCAGGTTCACCTCTTCACGACAAGAAAAGTTAATGCACCCCTCTTATCTTAGAATACCTTTTTCACTCACATGGTTTTTCCTCGAACCCTATTCAAAAAAAAAAAAAAAATCCTTGAGAAAGGGAACTGTCTCGTTTTGGCCTCCGGAGCACGTCCTCATCATAAACAAATACAAAACGACACCACAACGCCAGCCTCAGCACCCCAGGGAACTCAGCCAAAAGGTGCCCGCCACCTAATTTGACGAGGTCAGCCTGTCAATGCTAAAATTGACAGGTATTGTACTTTGCAGCATAAAGAAAGAACATTTTGCCGGCCCCCAGCAAAACCGGCTCCCAGTTGTTTTAAACTCTTGAAGTCCTAAACTTCTGTAATTTTAATTTTTTGTTTTAACTTCGGATGGCAGTCAGTGACCACCAGGTCCTTGCCATTCCGGTTGCGTTTGCAACGAACTTATTATTATTATTAAAAACTTGGGGAATGGCAAAGACAGTTCAACGCAGCGACGTGGGTGATCCAGGCACCTTTGCAGGCAACTCACACTCACCGAAAATGATAACATTGATAAAATTGCGACAGCTCAATGAGAGAAAGAAAGGAAGTTGACAAAGTACAATACCTTCAGGCCCACCATGCCTCCCCTCAGGTGTCACCTTTTGACGCAACTTGAGACAATGAGATGCCGAACCCTTAGGGGTTGCATTCTTATAGGGTTGATCGTGCTTGCGCGATCGGGTGGCTGAGGTGGCCGTAGTGAACTTAAGTCTCAAGGCAATGACAGCATCGTTGAGGCAACAATGCTAAAATTGACAGGAATTGTACTTGTACTTGTATTGCTGGGGGCCGGCAAAATGTCTTTTTTAAGAAATATTGACAATGAAACAGCTTTTGCCCTCACTTGTCCCTCACGTTTGGCGATGCCATCGGGGACCATTGTGTCCCTGGTAGGTCTAACCTTGGTGGTAAGGCATTCGTGACCCCAACCCAATACCCTCTACCCTTCCTCTGTAGCAAGGCGATTGTCTTTGTTTTAAACTCTTGAAGTCCTAAACTTCTGTAATTTTAATTTGTTGTTTTAACTTCGGATGGCAGTCAGTGACCACCAGGTCCTTGCCATTCCGGTTGCGTTTGCAACGAACTTATTATTATTATTCAAAACTTGGGGAATGGCAAAGACAGTCCAACGCAGCGACGTGGGTGATCCAGGCACCTTTGCAGGCAACTCACACTCACCGAAAATGATAACATTGATAAAATTGCGACAGCTCAATGAGAGAAAGAAAGGAAGTTGACAAATTAACGTCATTTTCGATTGTTAAGGTTATCTCGGGACAGAGATGGGACAATATTGCTAGGAAATTCCTAGAATATTTTACATACCACAAAGAAAGAGCCCAATAAACACTTGTTACCACACGCCTGCTATTCTTTACATCAACTTTTTTTACATCAATCTCCAAAGGTACCTAAAGCATTGTTATCATACTAGTGTCCACATTTTAGTACTGGGATACCTATTTCAGTAACATTTTCTTCGTTTAACTGTATAGTTACCATGCATTATTCAGAAAATAGATAAAAGACGTGTGACTGATATCAATAAATAGATTTAGTAGACGTGGATGATACAACTTTGAAAAAAAATTACTTATTTGCCTTTTTTTGCAGGAAAAGGTGGCAATAGGTGGCTCTTCAGGGCAAAAGGCAAAGGAAAGATACCAGACGGTTTGTTCAATGGCGGCGGGGGTGGAGGCTTTCAAAATTCCGAAAGAGGACATGGAGGTGGTGTTGGTTACAGTAGCCCTCAGGTTAGTTGTGCACACATACAATTAAATTTTGAACCCTAAAGATGCAGCATTGCGCAGTGCCCACTGCTGGAAATGAACACACAGGACACTGTCAGTCTGTTATTTGTAACTGAACCCTTAACGTAGTATCAAGCATTAGTACACAAAACAAACTATCTTGGTGTTAAAGGTAAGTTTCAACTGAATCGAGGTCAGAACAGAAAGGAGTAAGGCTTCTCCTGTTTTATTTTTGATAAACTCTTACAAAGCAAGCTGCGTACTGAAGCTGTTCTGTTATGCCAGTTTGGCGTTACTCGTAACGAATTATCGGGTTTTGCGCAAACTTATTTTTATTTATTTGCCTCCTGGGAAATTTTTTATTTTTATTTTTATTTTCACAGATAATTCCTTACCCTGTACCAGTACCGGTTATGGTGCCGTCAAAGTCTTCCGTAGTGGGGTACGGAGGACAGCAGAAGGGAGGATATGGAGGCGTACAAGGAGGATACGAAGGCGGATATGGAGGAATGCAAGGAGGATACGGAGGGGGATACGGAGGACTGCAAGGAGGATATGGAGGGGGATACGGAAAACTGCAAGGAGGATACGGAGGAGGAAGTCTAGAAACGATCGGCGGAGGTTACAGCGTAGGAGGAGCGGGAGGATATCGGAGAAAAGATGGAGAAAATAGCCACACCCAAGTTTACGATAATAGGTAAGACGTAATGGAAACTTGGCAAAACATTAGTTCATATGGCTTTCTTTCTGCAAAGCGAGCTCTATGCCCGATTTACATTGAAAAGACAACACTTTTTTACTCAGGAATATAAATCAACGGTTTACTCATCGTTGCATGGTCGCCGACAAACCAACCACAGATCTATACAGTATATCTCCCTTAAAGAAATTTGTTTTCTTCCATCTCGTTATGCCCCCATTAGAGCAATGACGTCAGCTTCATGAATGATCGGACTTTTGCGGAAACATGAAGATGCTTCTCGTTAGAGTTCGGAGCTTTACGTTTAACTTCGTTAATGAGTGGCACAAAAATAAAGTTTAGGCCTACTTAATACGACATACCAACGCTGAAGCAAACGAAATTGCAGGTACGATGACGAAATGCGATGGTTGCTAGTATCACTGTGCCGAATTGAAGAAAACATCGTAAGCATCGTAAAATTAAACATCGTAAACAGAAACTAATTCTTAAACAGAAATTGCTTCGGAGAATCGGTTTGTGAAAAGGACACAAAAATTCTCAAACCGATTGCCACTCATCCTTTCATGAAATTTATAA
>JAHWFP010031162.1:35998-49646 GCA_023313725.1 Lithobius niger
CTCCTCTAGCCCATCGGAGCGAAAGTCAAGAAAGCGAGCCTCTTCTCTACGCTTAATCCCGAGGAAACCAGGATCATAATTTGCATCCGCGCAAATGCAGATGCAAGACAATTGGCGATATCTGGCACAGAAGAGATCACGGTATTCGCCACCTTCAGCTGTGAAACCGGGGAAGGCACGGTTCTCCCCGAAATCTGGCGCACCTTCCGCCACACCTGCTGAGAAGGCGTGGAGCGCGTGATCGACGAAACATAAGCTGCCCACGAAGCACGTCTAGCCTCATGGATGACATACTTTGCAGCGTTTAAGCGCTGTCGTGCCCGTGCCAGTTAAAACGATGACATCCAGATAATATGTATATATGAGCATGGCGACCACTAGAAACGTTGTGTCTTTACAGCAAAGGTAGTTTGGCTGTTTTTAGCCATCTGAGGATAAATAACTATGCGACAGAAAAGGCTGAAACTTGTTTAAGCGGGAGATCATTGGTCGCCTGACTACATGAAAGTCACTATTAAGGACACAGCTTACCATTTTCTTGTTGAAAAAAGGACGTGAATAACGTTGATATTTGCCTTCGAACTATTACTCGGTGGGATTAGCTTGGCGAAAGAGCTTGGCGTTTGATATCACGACTTCCCATGGCCGAAAAGCTTGGCAGGAATCCTTAACAAGTTTTGTTTTGGGGTAGATTACTTACTACTTACTTACTACTTACTAACGCTTGTTTTTGTATCACGAAAATAAATTCTTCCATAAAGCTGGTTCTTAGCTCATTTTATAAGTATTGCTCTGTAGATGTGCGCTTTTCATATGGACCTTTAAAATTGGTCAAGTGGTTCAGGGATTAGGTAGCCTCAAACGATCAATCAAATTGATTGTTTTACATTGTTTTTAACATTGTTATTATGGAACAATGCCAAACTGAATATTAAATAAATCCGTGCTTAATAAGAAAATAGAAAATCTGCGTTTGTACGGAGATACTTCTGTCCTCAAAATCAAACGAATGTCAACAACAAAAATATGGACCAGAAAACTAGATTGGTGTTTCCATCTCATAATCGCTAATAAAAACAAATGGATTTCATCAATGTGGACCAAAAAAATCTGATATCCACCCCAAAACAAAACTTGTTAAGAATTCCCACCAAGCTTTTCGACCATGTTAAGTCGTGATATCAAACGCCAAGATCTTTCGTCAAGCTAATCCCACCGACTAAGACTACAAACGTTAAATGAAATAATTGAAAATTGCGCAGTAGGCAATTTTTAGATATTTCATTTAACCTTCGAACTATTACTCGGTGGGATTAGCTTGGCGAAAGAGCTTGGCGTTTGATATCACGACTTAACATGGCCGAAAAGCTTGGCGGGAATCCTGAACAAGTTTTGTTTTGGGGTAGATAATCATTTACAGTAAAAATAATTCTTCTTGGAAAAGATGTAACGCTTGATGGTGAAACCTGTGTGAGCCAAACTATGAAGAAAATATTATAGAGACCAATACACATCAGGACCCTACGCAAATGACGTTATGTACATTTTGTCCTGTTTAAACCCCTCCTCCCCCGTTACATTTGTCATAACTTTTTTAACCCCACTAAGAAAATACGGCACAAAGTTCGAGCTCCACCCCCAGCACTTCGTTACCAATGAAGAGGGAGACAATTCGGGAAAATTCTAAACCTGGTTGAAAAATCAGTGCGATTTTGTTCAAAAGTCTGACGGTTTTTTTGTTTTATTAGTCTTCACCCAGTTTGGAAGTTATTATCTATACTTAGTTAAAATACGATTATACCTGACGTCACAGATCTATGACTCCCCCCTCTTCCTTTGTCCGAAACTGTCACACTCCCAGTTCCCAGTTCCCTCTCTTGCGTGACGTCATTTGTGCACGGACCCTTACACGTTATCACCAACTCTGACATTTCTTTGCAGCACAAGAACGTGAGTCACTGCGTTAACTAATAATCTTACCGAAGAAGACACCCACTCCGTGCTCAAAGGCCATCCGAGAGCTGCATAGTTTACAAAAATGTTATTTTCCTTAACTGCCTTTAAAGATAGATTTTGTCTGAATGCAATTGTCCGTTTGTATATAAACCTGTACATAAATTTCACACAGAGACCTGATGTAGACATGTAATTAAATATGTCAAATAAAATAAATGTTTGGTGCCAACTTCCTACTTTCAAATTTTTCAGCAGTTTGCACCAACACAGTGGGTTATTAAATATGCAAGTGTAAAACCAAGAGCACTGGATACTAATTGGAGTCCGAATTGCTTGCAACAATAATAAAATCAGGAGCCAGTCATCATTCCACTCACGAAAAAATGAATTCATACTATGTACAATTTACAATACCCTATTGGAAACCGTTAAGGAACAAATTCTCCTGGACCAGTACGTCCATTAGAAAATTTCAACTGGACCTAAAGCTCCAGTAGATATTTTGAACTGGACTAGTTTGCAAATGGACCAATACCGCTAGTAGGTATTATCAACTGGACAAGTATCTACTGGATCAGTATCTATTGACAAGGGTATTTAACTGGACCAGTAACTCCAGTAGAGAATGGTTCTTCAACTGGTAAACTAGTTTACCGGAACAGCACATCCTGCAGATCTAGACACACGCTAGTGTGTCGCACCAAGTTAGGCAACAAACATCACAACAAACATCACATTAATTCAATTGTCGAGGTTGTAAACCATTGTAGCGCGACGCCATTGCGTCAGTGACTTATATCTTGAAGCATAGTTGGGCACAATTCAGGTACTTGGGGAAAAATAATAATGCGGTACAAACGCTTAAATTGTGTTGAAATCGAGAGCAATGACCCACCTGACAAAAATTAACTCGTGTTTGAATGCCAGCTATGCTGCTTTCAATGCAAAATCTGTCCCTCAATAACGTTGAAAATGTGTTACTAACTAGCTAGCTAGCTATAGTCCGCTCATCCCCATGTTAATTTCCATAGGGTGATTATTCATCGATTCTCAGATAACGGGATTCCAGCTATGAAATTGGACGAATGGGTGCACTACAATACGAACTGCGTACCTTTTATGGTTTGGAGCCTTGGGGCGTAACAGGGATGGCGTGGGAGGGCGCGTATGTACGAAAATATTGTTATAACCATTGTTAGTATTGCCGGCATCGTCTCTCATTGGACGGCCAAAGTTCCGGCAATGAGAACGTGTATACTGACGTGCGTGCTTAGACACACACTAGTGTATCACGAGAAATCTAAACAACGTTGCAAAGAAATCTTTTGCACGTCCAATTCACCAAGTGTAAAAACAAAACAAAATAAACAACGCCAAAAACTGGTGAAGAGGCCACCAAGTTGAAAGTTGTTCGGCCCTTCAAATGAGTAATATAAATACACCAACACTAACTAAATACAACAAATTACAACAAAATTAAAACCAAATCAAAAGCCAATAAAGAGGTGACTAAGTTGAGAATGGTTCGGCCTATAGGCAAAAGGTAGTAGCAAATTGTTGAAAACCAATTTCTTGTTGACGTGGCACTTTATTACTCATCTAGACGGTAGTGGAGTTGATTCAATACACAATTAAAAAAAAGGAGTGATATCATATCAAAAACCAAAACTGGTAAAAAGGGCCGCCAAGTTCCGAATGGTACGGTCCTTCAAAGGAGTGATATCAACACACCAAAACATTCGCCAATTAATCGCACCGAATAATACTTTGGACGTTAAATGAAAACTTGAACATTGCTACCGAAAGTAGCAATGTTCTAGTTTTCATTTAACCTTCGAATTATTAAGCGGAGCGATTAACTTGGCGAATGTTTTGGTGTGTTGATATCACTCCTTTGAAGGACCGAACCATTCGGAACCTGGCGGCCCCTTTTACCAGTTTTGGTTTTTGATATGATATTATCAACTGGACCAGTAACAACTATGAAGGGCATGTAATTGGACCAGTAACCAACAGTATAATCTGTTCAACTGGAACAGTAACTCCAGTAAAAATTGTTTCGTCAACTGGTAAAGTGGTTAATTGCACCAGCACATCCAACAGTTCTTTTTCAACTTAACCAGTACACTAGTAAATATTATCAACTAGTCTATAGCAACTGTCACGGCAATTTAACTGGACCAGTAATCAGCATTTGACTCTGTTCAACTGGACCAATAACGTCAGTAAGAAATCGTTCATCAACTGGTGAACTAATAATAGAACATTTGCTGCAAAGCAAAACAGGTCAGGCAAGGATCACTGGTATCACTTACTACCAGTCTAATTTTCATAAAAAACAAAAAAAAATTTCACCAACAGTGCGGGAAAAAGAAAACAAAGTTGGGTATTAGTAAGTTAGTCTATACAAAATAGGCATCAAATCCTCTAAGTTTAACAAACTTCTGAAGGTACTAATAGACCCCACAGTGACAGTAACGGTTTTTAGGGAGGACCAGCCTTACATCAAAGAAATGTCACCTACAATGTAACCTAGATGGTTGTGTAATCAGTTTAAGACTGTGGCCCCGTATCCTGTGTTCAGGAGAAAAAAAAAGGGAAATCAACTCCAAGAAGGCAATGAACAGCCTTGAATACCATACCAAGGTCAGCTCTTAATCGTCAAAGTTCTAAGGAATCGATTTTTAAAGTTCTTAATCGTTTTGAATAATTAACGTTTTGCATGCCCGGCAACCTTTTGGTGAAACTCCTCTGTGTTGACTTAATGAGATCAATATCATTGAGAAGGTAGGGAGACCACACCGGGCTTGCACATTCCAGCAGTGGTCTCACATATACTATAAATTGCCAGATGATTGTTGGAACATCTCCAGAAGTAAAACAACGCTGAACAACTGCAAGCTGACGATTTGCAACAGAGACAATGTGGGCACAATGAATCGGTGCCTTTAAGAAAACTTTTACAAGGTTTACTTTTGGTAGTGGCTCATTGTTAAAGATATATTAAGAACAAGGGTTTTAGTTTGCAATATGGAAACTATGTATTTGTGGTATGATACTGGCAATTGCCAAGTGATTGACCAGTTTGAAATGTACCCGATTTCCTTATTTAAATGCCTGATCATCACTAGTTAACTGGACCAGCACAACCAGTAGATTTCTTTGGAACTGGATCAAAAATTCCATATTAATATCAACTGGACCAGTAGGAACTGTCAACGGATTTAATTGGACCGGTTACCACGTTAGAATCTGTTAAACCTGACCAGTAACTCCAGTAGGACCTGTTAAACCTGATCAGTAGCTACGGTAACTTCACTGGACCAGCACAACCAGTAGATTTTTATCAATTAGAAATATACTTCCAGTAGAGATTAGCAACTCTCAAGAGTGTTTAACTGGATCAGTAACCAACAGTAGAGTCTGTTCAACTGGACGTGTAACTACAATATGGAATGTTTTGTCAACGGGTGAACTGGTAAACTGGACCAGCTATCCCAACTTGTCCTGGGATCCAACAAAAAATTACTGTTTTCCGCTGGCCAGGCAAGTGGGGAAAGCAGAGCTTCGATTCGCTGTCTCAAAGGATTCCGAGGTTGTATGTTGCCAAGGACTGCAGGTCACCCACGGAATCACTGAAAATGATAAAAAGCGTGCCCCGAAGGTCAAGGATTCATTCAACAAGTCAGACCAAAGGCCAGAAGCTTTGCCGAAAACGCAGAGTATCCTGATTGAAGGCAATGGTAAACATCACTCCCTCATGTACACAAGCACATGCCACACCAACTACTGACTTCGGCCCATCAGTGAAATGGCCGCCGAGATGCAGCCTATTGATAACACAGCCGCCAGAAATCCTGCAAGTACCTTGCTGGTGGGAAGAGCTTGTTGGGAGGGATGGCAGGCAAACTGTAAAAATGCCACTTGGGACATGACAAGGGGCCATTGGTGTCGCCTGAAGTGTCAAGATGTTGGGCATTTCAGAGACCTTCTCACAACAAGACTGCAGGAGCCGTACACATCCCGTGTCTGCCTCCCCACAAGTCTGGTCCAAAAACCATGGCCCAAGCAGGAATGGATGAGACAGCACGCAATCGCACACATTACTGAATGGATAGGTGCTACCGATTAAATGCCAAAGGTGGCTCCGAGGCTTCAGCATAAAAGCACACCAACTGCGACATTTGTTTTGGTCTCGTGACAGAACATTTAGTCGCAACCTGTCTCACCTTTCTGCAGACGTTTCCACAACATAGCAATGAGCTAAGAGCCAAACAGCAGTTGCGACATTACGCGAGACATCTCTAGGTGACCAACTACAACTATGCTAAGCTCCTTGCATTTCCGTCGCGCGACCAAAAACGTTGAGACAGTTTTAACTGCGCATGCGCCACGTTCAAATCACGTGGTTTGTGTCATGTGTTTTTTAACTTATGGACGTTTTGTCTATTTAGGGGGGAGGGGGGACGTTCAGGATATTTTTCCCTAATGATTTGAGAATTTTACATATACGTTTACTGCTCCAAGAAGTGAATATTAAAAACGTGCCCTGATCAATGGTCTCGACAGTTATTTTACTATGCAAAACACGAATTTTAATAATAATATGCAAGTTCACCACAAAAACTGCGGTAGGACAACTGAAGGGCTGTGAACCTCTGACACCGAGCCTAATTTAAATGAAAGTGGAGATTATGGCCAACAAGACAAAAGGGAGAGAACAAATACCAGATAGTCATGAGAGGAGGCGCTTTAAAAATGGCTCAAGATCCTCCTCTCTAAGACGACGACAAAATCCCTGCACTGTGGGTTGGTTTACAGTAGACGCGCTGAGTGAATTCCATTCATTCACCACGCGTACCGAAAAGAAGTGTCAGCGGCAATACAAAGAACTGGAAACAATTAACTTGTTTTTTTTTATACTAGTATAGTAACCAAAAAACAACTAACCTAAAGGCCGAAAATCGAGCATAGGATTGCGTGTTGTGCGCCAAAATTTTCTGGTGTCTCTCCACCAGATGGAACGTCTCGCAACGTTTTGCCTCGTGACGTTTGTAGCAAGACCAAATGTTGCAGTTGGTGTGCGGCCAGCCTTACGGACCTTGCAGACGTCAGATACAGGCGATATGCTACGGCTTAAAAACTCTTCTACAACGTCAAGCAAGGCCCCCCACAGTGGGGGGGGGGGGGGGGGGGAACGGCCCCGCGGTACAGGGGGCCCCGGGCCCGGCACACAGAGGGCCCCCGCGCACCCGGGCGCATACCACCTCCTTTTCCCCCCCCCCCAATGAAGAGTTATGATAACTATGAGAAATGTAGCTTATTCGATATGTACGTATTGTGGATTGTTTTATACTCCCAACACACTACAACTCCAATCCAACGGCAAAATGCACGGAGCAGGAGCACTGCAGTGCAAGCCTGTCAGCCCGTTACGCAGGGAAGAAGCCGTCAAACGAAGACGTCATCGATCGAGTAATGGCTGAACTGATCAGCAGTGCTCGGAAATGCGGCTTAAGTTCATTTCCGAAAACGCGATTCCGATTTCAGTCGGGGGGAGGGAGGAGGGGGGCGGGGTTGGAGGTCCGCCGTTGCGGTTACACCCAAGCCCCAAAATTTGATGTGGGAGCCCTGACGTCAATTGTCCGTGTTGCCCGAAAATAAGATTCTTGAAAGAATGATTAAAATGGTGTACTGGAAACGTAAAAATCGGTCAGTGTCGTTGAAATTATAACTAACTCTTTCTGTAAAGGCAGTATGAGGCAAGCGTTGGAGCCAGCATTGTGATCCACGTTTAACAAATGAGCAGTAATATTATGACGGAATAATTTACGTGCCATCATGATTCCAGGAAATGATCACTGGACTTTGGATTCGGCTTCCAATCTGTTCCACAATGCTAACTCGCCCAAATGCTAACTCGTCAATATCAAGATCGATGCCAACTTACCATAGATACCCCTTTGACATGTCAAAAGGTGACATCCCATGTTAAATCATTACATAATAAACACTGACAGTGCCTCAGGATACGACCAAATAAGCGTTTCATTAGCTAAAAGTGTAGCACCTTGCACTGCGTACACCCCATCCATGTTTTTATTTTAACTGACTTTTTTCCTAAGTGAATGAAGCATGCTGTAGTTGTTCCTGCAAAAAAGGGCCGGAAACTACAAACCGTTGTCCAATCTGACTATATTTTCTCAAAGTTACTTGAAGAATGTATGAAAAGGAGAATGGATTTTCTAATTATAAGCCATTAAGCCTCATCCCCCCCCCCCCTAATTATAAATAGCATATTAATAGAGACGCAATTAGAACGCTACGGATTTCATGGTCTATCTTTAGAATGAATAACAAGTTATCTTCGGAATGGACCCATGAGGTAAAAAAGAAATAATAATTTTAGTTCCCTTTACGAAAAAAATTGGCTCTTATGGTGTGCCTCAGGGTTCGTGCTTGAACCAATTTTATATCTTATAAACGTTAATGATCTTTCGGAGGGATCTTAAAATATCGAAACTATTATTTACTCGTTGCTGTAGATATTATACTTGTTTATGTTTGCGCTATTGAAAACCTAAATGGTACGCAGTCAGACTTGAAAACCCTTGCAAATGATCAGTAAGCGCAGTGAAAAATAAATACGGATGCAAACCTATTTACGTTGCTTTTGGACTTAAATGTCAGATTGCCTGAGTGGGGAATCGAACTCACGACCTTTGAAACCACAGGCCGGAGTCCTACCACTCAGCCATACTGGCATAGCCATACTGACATATACTGAGTGGTAGGACTCCGGCCTTTGGTTTCAAAGGTCGTGGGTTCGATTCCCCACTCAGGCAGTCTGACATTTAAGTACAAAAGGCAACGTAAGTAACACTTATCGAGCCCAATCGGCTTTCTGTCCCGTTTATAAGCGCAGTAAAAGACACAGTATATTGTTTTACCTTTCAGAAACAGAAACAACATTGTTCCATAACGTTCATTGCCATTGAACTGATAATTGTGCAATTACTATATCGTGTTCATGGTTTGCAAATTAAACAGACAGCCAACAAACATTGAATCGATGTGCAAACACACTTACGGAAATACTCCAACGTTTTATGAATTCCGCCGATACTTCCGTGACCAAACCCTCATAATAATTTACCTTGTTGCTGGACCAGCATTTAACACACGGCATTATTGCTTGGAGGTATTTTTTTAGGCACACTCAGTACTTATACAGTATACAGAAGTGTTTTTTTTTTTAATCAACTGCAGGAAATAAAGGATTATGCTATAAACTACTTTGTTTTAAAAGTGCAACGGAACCTCTACTTTGATTTAAACGAAAACTATGCTTTAAGGCTGTTCCGTCACCACCGTTAGAAATACCAAGCAAATAGACTTTCAAAAATGAAAAAAAAAAGAAAAAATAAAGCCTTTACTTTTGCTCCCAAACCATGCTCCCAAACCATTGCAGAAATGTGAAAAAAAAACATAAAAAAGTTTTAAAATTGTTGTTAAAAAAAAAACACTATTATTGCAAATTTTACACGTTTTGAAATCCCGCTAGATCGGTTTTGGATTAATTAGCTTCCTTTGGTTTATGATTACAGAGTTCGCTTTCCGGTAAAACTCATGTTTTAGGGCGCGTTTAGCAACGAGACCTTCTCGCTCGCCCAACGCTATTTGCTAGTCAACTGTTATTTATTTAGGAGTAGTTTCCAGTTTCTGCTAAACGAAGGCGGTTATATATAACAAATGGAATGTATTATAATTATAACACGGATAAGAACAAAGTGCAACAGTAAATTTAAACATTGCTTCAACATTGTTGTCATTTCACGCTATTGCCAAAATTTGCGATTCTCGTTCAAAAAACAGCGTCTGGCAGTGATCAGACGACGGTAGAAGAAATAGCTGCTCGTAGCGAACATTTAAAATCCAAAACAAACCATCGAATACTGGCATTCAAAAATCAGTCCGCCGTCTTGTACTGTAGAAAAAATTGTTTTCACTTGTGATAATTCGACGCTGTCATGTCGTTCGCATCGTACAACGTGTCGTGAGGCACGAGGAGAAGATCTGCGTCCGCGTCGTAGCCGTGGTTACTACCTATATACAACTCGAAAGCCGGTAAAGGTGAGAAGCAGCAGCAGATTTAGCGTTAACCAAGTAAAAGCTAGTGAGCGAGAAAATTGTCGTTGCATAAACCAGCCCTAACAACGTCTCTCGCTCGGCCGAGTAATTCGTGACGTTCAACCATTGATGCAAAGTCAGTACTTAACCGGCTTCATCCATAGTATAGTTAATGTAAAAATAGGTTTTGCGGTTTATTTGTTTGTTGATATTGTATAAAGACAATTTTCACTGTAGCCTGACCTCGTAAATAGTTGTGTATAGGCCGATTCCTCATTCCTTGTTTGTTACCTGGAAATAAAGCATTACTTTTATTGCACGTGAATGCAAGTAAAAGTAATGCTTTATTCCAGGGAACAAACATGGAATGAGGAATCGGCCTATACACAACTATTTACGAGGGCAGGCTGAAGTGAAAATTGTCTTTATATAATGTCTATAAACAAATAAATCGTCATTATTGCCCTTTGATTCTCATCCTTATATAGTTTCTGGTTAATATTAAAAGTTAATTTTTGTTTGTCGTCTTATGAATGTCTTATGAAAAAGGGGAATTCAGTTTAATCCCGATTGCAAATTCCATATTCAATTAGTAAAAACGCAGAAACACTGATCACATTTGTTTGTTGTCACATATAAAGTTCAAAACATGTACAAATACTACAAAAAAGTAACGTTTCGGAAGTTATCAATGCTCTTATCAGAGAAATGTACCGAGCTAAACGCCGCCTTTAACTTGAATAAACTCTTTCCAAATAAACCTGACTTCTACATTAATGAGCAAACTGACCTAATATTTCATTTTATTGATTAGTTGGCGGGATTGTGGAAACCGATCGTTGCATGTCGTCCATCCCTTCTCTTCTCTCCCAGTCTTCCATTCCTTGTAGTAATCCAACTACACTGCACTGTGACTGAGGTTGGCGCTAATGACTTGGCTATCGACGCACCTTAAGCGTCAATCCCCCGTAACCCAACCGTGTTTTTGTATAACTAAAATACTGACTAGTATATGAGTAAACGACCTCATTTCCGCATTACTGTTATTTATTTATTTATTTATTTGTAGTGTATTTTTTAGTTGTATTATATCTTTACTTATTGTTGAGGTACGGTACTTTATTGATTATGTATTGTATTACATGTTTACGCTTTCATTTCCCATCGAAGTATCTTTTACTTCTGTTCTGTCAATTAAAAATCTATGAAACGCCCCGCGTAAGTGATTTAGCAAGATAAATTAAGTATTAATATCAGAAATGGGTTAAAATTATCTACGTTTCAGTAGCCGACCAAATATAACATTAAACAAATATTTCAACAACCGTCTCTACAACCTTCTCTCCTTTATCGGCTGGAAACCAACGGCATGTGCGTTTTTAAGAACGCAGTGAGAAGCAAGGCAAAGGCGCTTCTCATGCCATACTGATGTCTGACTGCCTATATTCGCGATAACTTTTGGGTAATTATTTGGAAGTATTATTTACACGCTATCGACTTAATTCACCTACTTGTCGAATCATTTCGTCGTTACGGTTCAGAAAATTATAACGAAAACCTGCGCAAATGCTTGCCGAGAGATGAGATCGCAACAAGAAAACTCGATTCCGATCAGAACATTAGTAAACGGAAATTATCTCTAGCCGGACAAGTTTTTAGTGAAAGTAGCCGCAGCGACACGGCAGTGCGAGCAAGGCACGTAATTCGGGGGAAAAATTAGGTTATTTTTTGTAAATTACGTGCCTTGCCCCCGCTGCCGCGCTCGATGCGGCTAAACATATAACATCAGAAACCGCAACCACAAACTTATCCGGCCTGATATAATCTCCGTTTACTAATATTCTGGCCGAAATCAAGTTTTCTTGTTGCGCTCTTGTCTCGCAGTATGGCGTCGGCCCACTACGGCTGTGAGTAGTGTTTTAACATGCTTTAATCATTCTTTTTAAAAATAAATAGGCGTTTGCGCAGGTTTTCGTTGTGATTTTCTGAACCATGACGAAAGGATTGAACAGTTAGGTGAGTTAAGTCGATAGCGGTAAAAGTAAGGTTTTCAAATAATTACCAACTTTTGAACTCCTACAATTCATTTCAAATTTTTCAGATGCATTCTGTGTCTACTTTACAGACTTAAGTTGGGAAATCAATATAATTTAACATGGGTGGGGGAGGGGGCTTTGGGGAGTTTCAGACACGACGAACACAACAATAGTTGAATAAATATTCAGGGAAATTACTCATAAATTTATTCAAAAGACGATACACATACAACGACGCCTAAAGCAAGTGCATTAATTATTTTAATAAATGGTTGAATATAAGTGTAATACAAATCCAAGCAATGCTGCCAACCTTTTGAGTTTTTAGTGTTTGTACGTTTTAGTATTTGACAAAGTTTTTACTTTTTAATGGAAAAAATAGAACGAATTGTGCGGAGTATCTGCGTTTTTTTTTTTATTTAAGTTACCATTTTTAGCTTCCATTGCGTCATGTTTTCATACCTAATAATTTCATGTTTAAACTACTGGTTTGGTAACCCGTTTCTTAGAATCCTATTTTGCCGATTCACGTTTTGCCGAAGCCCGTTTCTCCGAATATTTTCCCCAGTTCTACATGATTTTTTGCTTTTTAATGACTTAGCTAATGCTTTTTTTACTTGTTTTTATTTGCTCTTGAAAATGAGTCGGAGCTGACTCGAAACGTCGAGAATGTTTTATATGTTGTGCCCTTTTTACACATTGATCATATGTAAAAAAGTGGTTTTTACCTTAAAAAAAATAAGACAACTAACCATATCGTTCGCTTAGGTCGCTCTAGGTCGCTAAGGTCAACAGGGTCGTTGAGCCATGGAATAGTCTACCACCGGAACTGATTGACGCAAAGAGTGTAAACGGGTTTAAACGGGGGTTGAAAACTATAAATTTATCTAAATACTTAAAGTGTTTTTAAATAATTAAATACACAAACGCATATACAATTGTACATTTTTTTTAAGTGATCATTTTAATGTTAAAAATATCGTTCGGGAAATTTTTATTGATCCAGCTGGGTATTAGCAGACACCAGTCGACTTTTGTATTCATTGCAAGAAATTTTGTTATTATTATTATTGTTATTATTTTTATTAAGATTGACAATTGGCTTTGGCCAAGCTTTAAACTACAATGCATTATTTTATTATTCTGTAAGAAACATTGACAATGATACCGCGCTCCCCCCGGCTCCCCCCTCCCCCACTTGTCCCTCACGTTTGGCGATGCCATCGGGGACCATTGTGTCCCTGGTAGGTCTAACCTTGGTGGTAAGGCATTCGAGACCCCAACCCAATACCATCTACCCTTTCTCTGCAGCCTAGCAGTCGCCTTCGTTTTAAAATGTTAAATTATTAAACTTATGTAACTAATATTTATTTATTATTTTTTATTTATTTTTATTCATTTTATTTTTTAGTTTTAACATCGGATGGCAGTCAGTGACCACCAGGTCCTTGCCATTCCGGTTGCGTTTGCAACAAACCAATATTATATTATATTATATTATATTATATTATATTATATTATATTAT
>JAHWFP010031163.1:3763-21541 GCA_023313725.1 Lithobius niger
CCAACACACCTCCAAATCCCATATGGGCCCGCGTATTAACAACTGTGTTTGCTTACTGCCATTTTGCAAATAGTCAACGCAGCACGAACGATATTGTGTTTTCCTCCCAGTGGCAATCACCCCCCCTCCCCAATAAAAAGGCATTACACAATCGCCGTGCACAGCGTTTTAGCTTCCAAACTTTCCTTTTCAAAACAAAATAAACACACACAAAAAAAAATGGGAGAATGTGCGCAACACGCAAACATAAAAGCGACTGACACGAAAAACGACGTAGCTGAAAGCCCCGCATTTATAAGAGAAAAGTAAATAAATTCGACGGGAGGCGTCCGGAGGGGGGTGGGGGGGGGGGGGACGATTTCACTGACAATGAATAAAAAACACTTTTAAATCTTTTTTGTGTTTGTAAATTAAGTTTATTCCGCTCGGATTACAAAATCAAAAGTGAAACGAGTGTATATTCTTATCCCACAAAGCGCTCATGCTCGCATGTGAAACGACGGCGGAATATAAATAAAAATAAAAGAGCTGGCTCTTTTCCCAGCGAAGAAAACTAAAATATTGATGAAAACTAGAGGGGAAGCCCGTGCCACGCACGTGTGGTGATTGACCGTTGGAAACCCACCAACTAATGGAAACCCAACCAATCAGATTTTTGCGCATTCTGGCTAACAAACGCCGATTTTCGTTCGCTTCGCTCGCTCAGTCAAGAGATTCCAAGCCCGCGAGCCTGGATTCTTTTTCCGGACCGGGTCTCCAGGCACTGACATTTGAATGTTTCTATGGGGGAAATAAATAAACACAAAGTTGAAACCTTCAGCCCGGCGGCTTTGACATTTTTTTCAGAAAGTAAATCGCCGACAATGACTCATTCGGTTTTGTTTTCATTTACAGAAGTCTTATCGTTGCGAATCACTTTGCCAACGTAGCAATAACAAGCCTCGTGCACCGCAACTTTAAAGTGGTTGTTAAAGTGATTGTTAGATTCCTATTGTTACAAGACTCAAGCAAGATAGCAATGATGAGCCTCGTGCATCGCAAGTTTAAAGTGATTGTTTGATCTCTTTTAAAAGTAGTAGTCTTTTGAGTTCAACAATCTTATTCTGTATTAAATTATATCTACAATACGGAGCAGGCGGCCAAGTCCCCGGCCACGCCATTCCGTCGTACAATCAAGTACCCCACCCTGTAGTGCCATCTATTGAAGGGATTCGCCTTCAAATTCGGGTTGGGACACTTTTCCAACATCTTCGAACAGATTGCACCACTTACCGAACCTACCATGTCGCCGTCTATTGAAGGCCTTGGACTACAATTTCGGGTTATAACACTTTTTCCAAAGTCTTCGAAGAGATGGCGCCACTTACCAGACCTGCCGCACCGTTTTTGGGTTCTTTTTTGGAGCTTGATTTACCTAATCATGCTCCTACATGCTAGCAAGCGAAGTCGGCGTGGTATGACTCCGCATCACCCAAGACATGGGCACCTACAGAGGCCGTATCATCTTTACCTTCCACAATGCTCCGCTAGAAGGCGAAACAAATACCTACGCGACAAGTTTGCCAAGTGGCGTCATCGGTTGGCCGAATTTGGCACCCTCGTCGGTTAATTTGAAATTTCGGCGATTGGTGTGGAGATGGCAGCACCTAGCAAACTTGCGCTTGCTTCTATGTCAATTGTTGATTTTAGTTGCCTTTTTTGGCCTGTAATGTAGGTGGCTTTTCCAAGACCGCTTTTCCTAAATAAATTGAACTGCGCATGCGCCGACTCTGACGTGAGTTGTGTTCGTTGTTACGTCATGTATTTGTTATCTCTAATATCAACATGGCTGTCGTTGTCGATCCGACAAATCGACATGACTCTGGACCACCTGGACTAACAAACTAGTGACAAATTGGTTTTCAACAATTTGCTACTACCTTTTGCCTATAGGCCAAATCATTCTCAACTTAGTCACCTCTTTATAGGTTTTTGGTTTGGTTTTAATTTTGTTGTAATTTGTTTTATTTCATAAGTTTTGGAGTGTTGATATCATTCCTTTAAAGGGCCGAACCACTCACAACTTGGTGGCCTCTTCACCAGTTTTTGGCTTTGTTTTTACAGTTGGTTTATTTTTCATGAATTGGACGTAAATACAATTTCTTTGTCAACGTAGTTTAGATTTATCGTGCTACACTAGTGTGTGTCTAGGCACGCACGTCAGTATACACGTTGTCATTGACCGTCCAATGAGAGACGATGCCGACAATACTAACAATGGTTATAACAATATTTACGCACTTACGCGCCACCCCACGCCTTCCCCGTTACACCCTTAGGCTCCAAATCATAAAAAGGTACGCAGTTCGTATCGGACTGCAGCCATTCGTCCAATTTCACAGCTGGGAGCCTTCCCGTTATCTATGAATAATCATCCTATGGAAATTAACATGGGGATGAGTGGACTAGAATTAGCTAGCTAGCTAGCTAGTTACACATTTTTTCAACGTTATTGAGAGTCAGATTTTACATTGAAAGCAGATTAGCTGGCATTCCTACACGAGTTAATTTTTGTCAGGTGGGTTATTGCTCTTGATTTCAACACAATTTAAGCTTTTGTACCGCAGTATTATTTTTCCTCAAGTACCTGGAATGTGACCAACTCTGCTTCAAGATATAAGACACTGATGCTATGGCGTCGCGATACAATGGTTTACAACCTCGACTATAGAATTGGTGTGATGTTGTTGTGATAATTGTTGCCTAACTTGGCGCGACACACTAGCGTGTGTCTAGATTCCACATAAAACAGTATTAAGTTTCAGTATCAATATCAAGTTAAGCATCAGTATTAAGTTAATCCTCTGATGGATGCGCGAGGTGTAATTAGGCCTAAATTTGCATGTAATTATCCTTATTATATTGGTTGTTAGTTTGACTAATTTAAGTTGGCGTGTGCTTAGAAAAGCCAAATTAGTTCTGCTTGTTTAAAATTACATTTAAACAATCGCTGAAGTATTTTTAAACCAAACCACCACGATAATTTGTCAATGGTAAGCACAAAGATAAGGATGACAGGCAAATCTTTCGTTTTAATCGAATTGTGCAATGTAATGCTCAGTCATCAATAACATCCACCTACGCATTTAGCGTGAATGCCGATAGATGCGCTTCAAGATTCTTGTACAACAATTGGGAAAAACGTGACAAATGACCGGGACGATTGTACGAATTACAATGCCGCAGCTTGAATGCGATGGGGAAAAACACCGCACAAAGCCGGCATCACCGTATACGCAGCAGCATCACAGGAGAGCCGTTCGTACTGTCCTTGGGGCAGCGACTTTCAGCGTTATCTGCGAAGCTGAAATGGCACACATGCCTGTTTAAGAGCACGTATTTCAGTCTTTTAAACTAACTATCATACGTCTTTGGTTGCACAACTCCCCTTATGTTTGTTTTCCATCTTTCCATCAATTCAATGCTGTAAAAATGCATTTTCTTAAGCTTAAAAAGGAGCGATTTTGGGGTTTGTTGGTAGCTGCAATTTTCATTTCACAGTTTCAGTTTCACAATTTAATGTGTTTCATAGTGTAAGGAATTAGACAATTCGGCCGATGTCAGGGTGGCTTTACTTAAATATGCATACCACACGAAACGATACAAGCCTAGTTGAATAATAAAAGGAACCTTGTTTTGTCATTGAGAAGGGAATTAATAACATACCTATATACCCTCGATTAATTACTCTAGATTTAACAAACGTGATTGGTGAGATTGGTGTCCCGTGACCGGAAGACGTACGACGGGAGTAGCCCCGGCTTGACAATGCGGCAGCCACCTCCAGCGAAAAAATAAAACAAGATATGGGCTCGGGGCTTAGTCGCAAGGCAACGGATAGTGTTTTGCCGTATAGCGGTGCCGACTGTGTAAAAAAATGTGAAAAATGTGAAAATTTGCTCTTGGCCAAAATAATGTGAAAAATGTGATAAAATTCGAAAAATATGAGCAATAGTGTGAAAAAAAAGACCAATCAAATTATCCATCCAAATATTTGCCCCGGAATTATGTGCGACTGTTTAATTTCGCAACATTGAAATCAAAAGCTGTGTGATCGGAAAAAAAAAACTCACCTTATTTTCCAACCCAGAAGAGATGTGTATTAACGTGAAGTCGTGCGCATCGTATTTCGTATAAAATAGTGTCCAAGAGTGGGAGTGCGAAAAATGTGAAAAATTAAAAATAGACATGCGAAAAACGTGAAAAAAAAACAAGAAAAATATGAACGTGAAAAAATCACGTTAACCTGTGGCAGTATCCCTATGATACCCATTAAAAAGTTAACTACATACCGCATCTTACATGTTCTCAACCTACGTACAACCCTAGCGGTAGATGCGGCTACTAGTACCTCCCATATTACTTTGCCTCTGTGTTGCCTCGCACGCAAAGCATTAAAAAAGGCGTTAGCAGCAGCAACTACCGCCAGGGCCGCCGTACGCTTAGAAGAGTTAAGATGCGATATTTAGTTACTTTGTTCTCTATGTTGATACGGCTCTATTGCAGTTTTACCAATATCTGTTCGAACTTCGAAAATAGCTAAAATTTAGATACGAGCAATTAAAAGAGAAAGTTATTTGAACAGATATTGGTTTTCTTTTTAAATTTTACAGTATCAGGAGTGAATAAATATAATAACTATTGCTTCATATTCCATCTCTCGTCACAAGGTCATGTGGGAGTGAAGGTGTCGGTTTCGTTTCTCAGATACGGACCAGTTGATTCAACATCACTAGAATAGTTTTTGACCAGAGCAGCACTGAAAGGCACCAGTTTTCCGCACACGCTTGAAGAGGCGTTGAGTCGGAAGGTGAAACACGCGATTTCTTCCTCAGTCGGCCTTGGCTTCACGCCCGTGGAACGCTGTTGCAAGCGTAGGTGTACCATGCCTGGATTAATCGTTACCGCAGAGGCGTATTTCCGGATCTATCTGTAGCTTTTTTCACATTTCCCACTTTTCATTTTTTTCATATTTTTCACATTTTTCAGAAAACTACTTTTCATTATTGTATCACTATTTCTTCATTAAGAAAAATTGGAAATTAGCCATTAGCAAAAAATATACACTAGAAATAACGTAATTCAGTAAGCCACCTTTATGCACTTACTGAATTAGGTTATTTCTAGTGTATAATTTTCGCTGATGCCTAATTTCCAATTTTCCTTAATATTATTTACAACGATTTGTGTCTAATTATTTACACTATTTCTTCGTTTCATATAATCACACCAGTTCCAAAATTCTTTACTAAAAATATTTCTTTTTCCAGTAACTATTGTAATTTCTCTATAATTTCACTCGAGAAAGCAAAAGCTAATTCAAAGCCCGCCCATAAACCAACCAATTTATTTTTGTGTAGTTGTACCCACAGACATGTCTACGTAATTCCGGAACAGAATTAGGACGGATAATTTGATTGTTTTTACTTCGTTCATGCGTTTTCCCTTTTTGTCACACCAACAGTTGTGTTTTTCACATTTTTTCCCCGCTTCTGGCAAATTTTCACTTTTTCCACATTTTTGTCACACCGGCAGCGTCCCTGATCTATTGGGTTAAAACCTATATAACATATTTTTAACGTGTGTTAGGGCGCGTTTACGCAGCAACTCGCCTTTGCATTCTCGCAGCTAGAACTCAATCGCGATGGCAAAGGTGACATTGCCATGGTAACAACGCTAAATGGATTAGCTAAATCCGACATCGTTTGAGTAAATACTTGCAGTCTTATAATCCGCGCTAATAATATAAAGAATTCCTCATGACGAAACAATTTTCCCAAACGCTTCTGAACTCACGTTATTTGCTGTTTTCGTTGCGAGGCGGAAGACATAAAACCGCCGCCATGTTGGAATCTGAGGTGATTTCTAGCTTCTAGCTGCGAGAATGCAAAAGCGAGTGGCTGCGTAAACGTGCCCTTATCCGAGAAAATCGTTACGATCAGTCGTTCCAAATTTGACCGCATGGGGTCGCGACCATGAACAAGCGATGGAATCTACGGCAATATTATCACGGACACTCTCTTTCACGTCGCTCCTCATAATATCTTTTTTTTTTACGGCTGGGACGAGCGCCATTTTAGTGCGGAACCGTACATTTCCAGTGGCTACGCTTGGGGATTTAACAAACATGAGGCATAGTTACAAAGCTATAAAACAACTTTTATAACATCATGACAAAGAGGGGAATTTCTCAGTTTTTAAGGGCTGTTTTATGGTGGGCAGACTATTTAGAAGTATTCTAACTACGCGGGCTTCCCTGACATAAAACTCTCAAAGTGATGAATAATATTCCCCTGACAAACTTTCCCCCAGATGCGAAAGTCCGGGCGAGGGTAGGCCTTAAATCGTTTTATGACTAATCGATACTTATCGCAAACGTTAGTTATTCCCTGCCAAGTTGAGTTCGTCCCGTCATATTTTCTAAATAATCGTTAGAGTTTTTACAGCGTCTTTTACAGCTCGCATCATGTTTGAAGACGGGCAAAGTTACGGCGCTCGACAGTCGCCAACTCCCACGGAGATTAAAAGTAACGGCGCTCGTATTTGAAATTCAAGTTTTTAGCATGATGTTTGCACTTTATTTTAAAAGGCGACCTGTGTACAAATAAATATTTGTAAAATAAGAAATTAAGATAACAAAGTTAGAAAACTCCGACTCGGATCCTGCACATACAGGAGGAAAAACACAATTTTTGTTGTTGTTTTTAATGAATCAAGTTTAACAAATATTTGCAAAAAAAATCAGGTTGCACGAATAACTCGACCAAGATTATAGCAAAGCCAAAGGTATTGAATACAAGATACAAACTTGCCAATAGAACACCAACCACGGGACAAAAGCTTAAAGGTGCCTTTTCACCTTTTCACTCCTAGATGCAACACCGTGGAATCTTCGAGCAATATAAAGAAAATAGCGGTAAATTAAAAATGGAACAACACTATTCGCAGATTCGCCGAAAATTTTTATCATTAAAACGAGATCACGTGACCCACATCAGCCTATTGGATAACGGAGAAATCTGGAACGTGGATGCTGTGTTTAGAATATGGGCAACGCTATCTAAATGGTGAACAGCCGCCTTTAAGTTACGTTTGGTCCACGTCAGCTCCTGTTTGCAGTAGAAGAGTGTAACAACTCAATACATAGAACCACTTAAAACCAGAATAACTTAATTAGGAATACCTAACTTGAGAACTTGAACGGAAATTTGGAAGCATGAATGGGTGTTTTGACCAAGTTACATTTCATAGTTTTTGCCTATTAGCTGGCATTTATTCTTAATTTCGTTACCTTTGTTTTTATCGAGTGATGCTATCTAGTCACGATCGTTAACACGTGCAGTCACGTGATCAAGCTCGAGACGACGATGGCATTAAGCGTTGCAATAAACGAAGCAGTTGCCTGTTAAATTGAAAGCAGTAATTATCCAAATCGTTACTAACACACGAAACCCTTACGTGTTAAAAGGTTTCAAAGATTTACAATCCCAATACTGTACCGTTTAATTTTACATGAAATATTCCGAATTTACTGTAAAAAAAAGAAAAAAAAAAGAAAAAACGATGGGATGTAATGTTTCAACCTTTCGCTTTCGAATTCTGCTAACCTGGTTGTCTCACTCACGACTCCGCGTTCTTTTTTTCGATGCGAGTGAACAGGGCTTGGTTAAATAGGCCAATTAATTACTAACCTACACATTATGAAAATTGCTTCGTTCCCCCATGGTAAAAAAAATTGTTTGAACTGGCATGTCCCTAAATCCTTGCATTTTGTGAATTGGCATCTACCGCTATTAAACTTTATGGCGCTTAGTTAGATTAATTCATAAAAATGGGCGTTCGCTCGTGATATTCCAGTAAAATCTGTACTTAGAGCATGAAAACTGGTCAAAGTTTGGGGCGTCAAAAACATGTGGAATTTTTGGTTTTCCCGTGGAGGAATTTACAGGAGTTCGAATTACCACCGCCTTGGACTGTGGCGTCACTGCATTCCGCACTTCGTTCGCAGCGCTGCTTACGTTGAAACGAAATGGAATCATTTTATTATTAATTACCGTGGAGTTTTTCTGATGAATTTGACTTTTTTTCCTCCCTAGTCTTTGCCCGAGTCACATAAAAAAAAACCTCCTTCACAAAGCTATTTAACATCTTTTTTTATTTTTTGACTAAGCTGGGTGGATTAGTTTTTTTCTTCTTTTTATTAGCTGCCAAAGGACTACCAACAGATTTGTGTGCTAATTAGTATACGAACGTGTTAGTAGTTCTTATAAAACTAAAACTAATCCACCGAACTTAGTAAAAACAATTCAGGATGATGTTAAATGCCATTGCGAAGGAGGGTTTTCATTTTTATGTGCCTAGGGCAAACAGAGCCTTAGGGGAAGGAAAAAAGTCATATTCATCAGCAAATCCGAAAAATGAGAAAAGAATTTCTGGTAACGCCTAAACTTTGTTTCTCGAGCCACGGTAGTAGAAATTGCGTGTCTTGCCTCCCAACTCTAAGCCGGTTCTCGCGCGTGCTATGAAGTTAACGCCTCTTAGTACTGCTTTGGCAAAATACGGTTTGGTCGATGTCAAATCAACTAACTTTGAGCCAGGAGCTGGAGCCTGCAGCTTCTCTCCCAGATGGCCTTGTGCAAACAGTGGAATATAAATCATAGAGTTAAAAATAATATATTATCTTACAATATGGAAACTTCCACGGGCGCTTCTGATATTTTCTAACTTAGTTAACTGTAAAAAAAAAAAAAAAATCGAGATTCTTACGTTGATGTTTGAGCCACTTGCGGCCAATCAATGCACACGTGCGTTTTATTAACGCGCGTTGACGCTGCGGTGTCGCTTCGGTGACGTATGTGCACGTTCGGTTCCCTAACTTCGTGTACAAAAAAATTATAGTTTGAAACCAATGAAACGATATTGCTTTTTTCGCCTACCTCGTGAACAAAAAATATATTTGAAAACCAGTGTGACGAATTTTGGTACATTAATGTACTAATTTAATACGTACCAGGGGAAAATGTTATACATCCTTTGCAGATTAACTAAAAAAAAATTGGATAAGTTCTTTAATTACTTCCCAATGAGTCTTCAATCATTTCTGCAGCAACATTTCATATTTCAGGATAGTTCTTTACTCCTCCAATAAACAATTCCATGTCTATTTCTTCGAAATTGGACGTCATTTTCGGTAATGCTTTTGCGGTAAACGGTGGACGTTTGCACCGCTCAAGTAAGTCACGCAAGGTACTCAGAGACGCAATTGCGTTTTTTTAACGCTGCGGTACCGCTGCGTTGACCGGGGGAGGGGGGGGGGGAGGGGATTGCGCTACAAAACGACCGCACAAGAGGCGGGCGGTAACGCAACCTCGACGCAGTTACGTGTGCAGTACCCAACAGATGGCACGTAAACCAAACTGCAAATGCGGTACCGCAGCGTCGACCGCAAATGCGGTACCGCACGTGTGCACCGGCGCTTAACCGGAAAGAAATATGGGTTGAAGTTTAAAAAAAAAGCAATAAAGTACATAAATAAGTTTCGTACATCTCAAACGCGACGCCCGTACATTTATTTACTGCGTATGATCTCTACGTTAACGACCAGAACTATTCCTTACGTTCCCAAGGGTGCACCTTGTCCCTTTCGATTTGACTTCTCACCCGTCTGGGCGTACCTCCGCCCCATATCAGCGGGGCTTGGGGTGTGGAATCGGGTGTGGAGGTGACAAAAGCCGACTTCATCATCGATCCGGCAGGCAGTCGTGAAAGGTGTCACGTGCGTCGAAACGAGAAAGGGGCGGACCAGACCGGAAGCCTCAAGGCCACGGTGCAATTTATTAAAGGCACGATAAAAATTACTTTTGACGACGACTCCGGGCCTCCTGCGGAACATGATAAAACCTGCGGGGGAGGGGGGGGGGGTGGCGGTGGGGTGGGAGTCTATTTCAGTGCAATGGGGTGAGAATGCTGTTCAGGCAGAAAGTCAGAAAATGTCAGCACAGGGCGTACGCATGGGGGGGGGGGGGACAAGGGCCACTAGTGTCCCCCTCTCCTCCCAAGGAAAGTCTGGCGCCCCCACGTCACAGGTGAAACTTTTTCTAGTGATATTTTTTTGTTATGATAATAAATGTCGGAATATTTCGAATCGCCATGTCGGCCCAAAATGTACAATCTCAAACTTCGGGGGAAAAATGGCGTTGAAGATGTTGAAAAGTTTCCCCCCCCCCTCCTCCCTCCCATAAAAAAAGGTTGCTGAATTGCTGAAAAGTTGCTCCATGGGTCCCAAAAAGTGCTCTAAAATGTGTTACATTTCAAAGCTCTCGAAGCGGACCCCACTGGGGGAACTTACTCAGCTCCCCGAGATCCACTTGCTGGTTATTTAAAGCTGTTTTTTTTAGTAGCACAGGGCGCCCCTGCAGGATGTGCCAACACCCCCCCCCCCCCCCACCCCCAACAAAAAAAATCCTGCGTAGGCAAGCCACTTTGGAGCAATTTTAACGTTGATAGAGGGGTTGGTATAATTTGAACCTGTATTGTGTGAATTCCACCAAAAGTCTGAAGTTTCCGGTTAGCAAACTGGGAGGGCAGGGTGAGGGTGAGGAGAGGAGGGCGTCTGCTCTTTCAGACAAGACCGAAGAAGGTGTAAAAGAACTTAAAGCAATTTTTCCCGTTTTTCTTTCGAATTTCTTTCTTTCCCCGCAAGAAATGTGAAAGTTGCAAGTATACGGGCAACAATACAGCAGCCGTCGAGAGATAGGGCATGATAACGTGGCTTTCTCACTTCCAAGTGCCTTTGCAGGTCTGATCCGCCCTTTATCAGATAGTTGCCTTCAAGAAGATGAGGAACAAGACCAGGAAGTACTTGTCTGCAACGTTTTAAATGTCGGGTTGCGTTGTGTGTATGTGTGTGAAATTCTAGCTGTGGCCCTGCCTGCTAGAAAAAAACAAAAGCATATGTATTGTAGGTGGGAGGAGGGGGGGGGGGGGGGAAGGGTTTACCTGAGAATATTCTTTCATTACGAAATTCTTGTGTGATTCAAAACTCTTCTCCTTTATAACTATTTAATTACAGATTTTAATTAAGTCTGCGGAAGCAGCTTGTTTATTAGAGCTTTGCGATGATGAAGATGAAGGACGGAACCGGAAATAAAGCTGGGATCTGAAGAGCCAACCGCCAATCATGGCGAGGTAAAAAGATTGTCCACATTTTAAATAATGCATTTTAAGAACGCTCTACAAACAGCTTTACAATGGGTAAATGTAAACATTCGAAGATTTTTATCGATCATTTTACAGCTTATGCTCATTTTACAGCTTATACTCGAAACCAGCGGACAAAAAACAATCAAAACTACTAGTCAGTCAAATTAGATGTAATGTTAGGAATAATTTCTCTGATTTCTGGCACAGAGGTTCGTTAATGACATCAATTTCAACATACTAAAAGTCCCCAGCTGTTCGAGTTGAGCTAACGCCGCCATCTTAGAAACATAACGCCCGAAATCGTTTTTTTCAATATCTCGGTAAAGCTTGAAGCACACTACTCCGTTCCGTTCAGTCCCGTTCCAATGACTGACGGCAACGGATGGGCCAGTGCACATTGCGTCCGTCGCTAAACGTTTCAGTCGGCTCTACTGAGCTTTTTAAATTGATGGCGCCCAAATTGGCAATGCAAATGAAGAAGGACTTTTAGTGACTTTTAAGTACGTAATTAAATAGAAAGTCGTAGTAAATTAGGTATTAAGTCTTTACGATCGGGCATGATGACATTAAGTCCAGAAGGCAACTTCAATAGGTTTGCATCTGTATTTAGTAGGGGAAAAGGCGTTGTACGCATGTGCATGACGGACGTCGACGGCCGTCGACTGACGGCAGATGTGTACACATCTTCGATGCCATCAGTTTTTTAATGAAAGGATTCTGCCTCGACAATTCCGTCCGTCAGCAGACGGGTCACTACAGAATGGCAGAGAATAGTATACGCGGTTCCTCTAATTTACATGCTTTTAATCCAAACAGAAATTTGACAACTGTGACGTGACGGAACGGAGTAGTGTGCGACAAGCTTAACGGTTGCTCTGGCGAAAAAAAAATGTTCCGTCCAAAAATGTAGAGCATGAAATTGTCTAGAAAAAAGGTTCTATTAATTTTTTCATTGATTCATTGATTCAACCAATAAACGATGCGGAAAAGTATGGATCTATATTACCGCCATGAATCGCGGCGCCTGAAATTTGGTTTTGTCAATGTATCACGGAAACGGCTGCTCAGGCATGAAAATATCCTAGGACCGCAATTTTAGCGAGTGGAATGGTCTACAAAAAAGTTCTATTCGATTTTCAAATTGAGTCGATTCAGAACGTTCCAAAGCATCCTACCATTTTAAAGTAATTCGCTACATAGTCTGCTATAAAGCGCCGTTCGTAATGTTATTAAACTCTTTTAGTTTACATGTGTAACTTGCAGTAGTAATATTACAAGACTAGTTTATTATTGACTTACATTCCGAACTGAAACACTGAGCACCTGCGCGAAACGTTTTTATCAACGTGAGGATTTAAGTGTTTTTTAGAAAAATGATCCCTACTTTTACGAGGCTAGAGTGGTATTTTAAACGGGAATACCACTTTGAAATACCTGAGGGGGGGGGGGGGTAAAAGCTAGGTAAACTAACAAATCGAGTACAAAAGGTGGAATGACTAATGAGAACTCGTCTCCTCTGAAAAATGAAACGAGCCTCGTTGAGCGTGGAAAAAAAGAATTATTCTCAGAAAAAATTTACCCACAGTCCGTAATGAGGAATTCGCCTCCACTGAAAGCTGAAACGAGCACCGTTCAACGTAAAAAAAGGAACTGTTCTCAGAAACTATTTCCCCAAATTCCGGAATAAGGAATTAGCCTCCACTGAAAACTGAAACGAGCACAGTTGAGGGTGGAAAAAAAGGAATAGTGTTCTCAGAAACAATTTACCCACACTCCATAATGAGGAATACGCTTCCATCGAAACTGAAAAGAGCACCGTTTAGCGTAAAAAAATGAATGAATGAATGAATGAATGAAATCCTTTACTCACACTCCACAAGAAGAAATTCTACTCCATTGAAAACTAAAACTAGCGCTACTCAGCGTGGAAAAAAAAAGAATTAATCTCAGAAACAATTTACCCACATCCCAATCGCATCCAACGTGAGAATTCGATCCAAATGAGCGCCATTGAGCATGAAAAAAAAAATTATTTTTAGAAAATATTTACCCGCACCGTTACCCATCAACCGGTATTTTCTAACGTCATGTGTGCAAAAACAAAACAACAAAAAAAAACCACATGTTACTAATCAGGAAAATGCGTTGTAAATGCTCCATACGCGTGGCCTAAACATTCAAGTCACGCTTTCGCGCATGCTCCGAAGGATTCTGGGACGTGCTTCCATGGAATTGCGTATTGAACCTGAACGCAATGCTATTGATCCGCACCCACCCATTCACACACATCTCGCGCCTTTCAGCTGTTCGCCTCTCATTCAAGTTTACAGCGCGGGGCAAATTGAGCCTGTGGGGCGGCCGAAATTGGTGGAGGGGGGGGGAGAAAGTATCACAATTGGTGTAATTGCAAAAAAAAACAATTAGCATCATAATTGGTAGGGGGTAGCACCATAATTGCTACCAATAATTAGAGTGACGAAAGAGGTGAAAGGGGGGGGGGTGAGATTTAAAGGTAAATACGTCGATGTGTACTTTTATTAACTAACTTATTTCATGTTTGTGGCAAGATTTAAAGGTACATTCCTCCCAACGCCATTTTTCTCGATCCTTGTCCCATGACAGCCACGCGCTGATCTCCATCCGCGCATGCACCGTCGCACCGTTTCGCGAGACTCGGCTCAGTAATACAAGACCAATTGAGAGAGTAACTGCGTTCCTCACAGCGAGGAACACAACTGCTATCCCAGATGGCCTTGGGACTAGTAGACGAAAGAGCATCAACGCAAAAACTGTGTCGTCACCAACCGGAAAGATTTTCGTATTTTTAACATCACACTTTATAATTTTATAGGCTAGTATCTTAGAATTTTTCTTCGGCGATCTATTGGCATAAATAATTTTAATTTTTACCGCATTAGTCTTTTAAATTTTGATCTCATGGTAATTATTAGCAAACAGTTAAAAATTAGTACACGCATACACACAGATGAAATGTCATGGTTATTGTAAGCGCGCAAAGGATCAATTTCTTACAGGATGCGATTAAATAAGCTCCCAAACTTCAACAAATAAGAAAATTCCCAATTCAGAAAATCTCGCATACGCCACATTTTAAAACGGATTTTTAGCAATGGATTGACTAACGGGAGGTGAATAGACCTTTGGGGCCGTACTTGATGTGGAGAATCGAGAAAAATGGCGGTGGCAGGAATGTACCTTCAAATGAACCAAAGTCAAAGGAGGAAAGAAACATGAATACAATAAGCTTTCCTGTACGGTTTAAGATACCACAATGTTGCTGAAGTGTTTAGTCCGCGTGAAACCTTTCTGCTCTATTCAGCCATAATACACGTACAGAAAATAAAAAACCACTGCCCAAAAAGCACTCGTTAAAATGGGGGAAGAAACGGTAATTTAATGTTTTATTTCGCAAGTTTTTAGTACAGCATAGATCAAATTCGAGACCGAAGGAATACAAACAACCGGGTTGGTCAGGTTTGAATTTTTATTCGGGACTTCGGGCAAGATAGGGAAATTCTAATTAATGTGGCCGAAAAGTTACCTTGAGGACCGGGACTGTGGGAGGACGCCTTAATTGTTGAGAGCACCGGGTAGAAAACCAAGCGAGCTCGAGCCATTACAATTGATGATGCACATTAACTACAGGCAATTTGTAGGTTGCATGTTGTTACAATAGTTGGTCACACAACATCACTCAGCAAACAATGGGAGTTACTTTTGAAGTTACAATGGGTTGTTAAAATATGACGTCATCTTAGTCTTGGACTTGAATTCGTAAGTGACGCCATCAGTGGGCCTTAGTTGAGGTAGCACGGTTTCAACATTAGTAGTCCGAAATAAATCTCACAACAATACTACGATTATTTCATGCAGGTGACAACTCGGCAAATCTGCGTTAAGTGTGAAATGACCATGAAGTGGAGGTTGGAGGAGCTGGCTTTTTTCGAGCAAAGGCCGCCTCGGGTAGCTAGATATCCCGTTGCGCCTCCCGGCTCCACACCAGTCCTCGCCAGGGCCGGAACACTAATCTGTCTCAACACAGCTTTGGTAAAGTAAGAATCCTGCGATATTAAATCAACTGTCCCGGAGCCGGTTAGCGAAACCCGCAACTTCTCTCCTAGATGGCCTTGTGCAAATGCTGGACCACGAAACGAGAATTTAACATAGATAGTAAGTTCATGGTTTTAAAATAATAGGCCTATTTAAAAGTTAATAAATACAAAAACAACAACTGCATTTCATAGAATATCTATCTATATTATACATTTATTTCGCTTATAGGAGCAGACTTGATGGCGGCATTGTTAGGGAGGATTAAACAAACGAAGCTTTAACAATAAGCAAGAGGGCGAGCCGGCTCATTTTTGCCACGGTAGCAAAGAAAAAGGGCGAGCGGCCGACAATAAGAACGGATATGCGCCCTAACAATTAGAAACAAACACTATTACTTCAATAATGCTGACTATTAGAGACGAATTGAATCAGCAGGCGTCAGCTAGAACGGCGTATGTTACGCCGGGGACAACTAGTTAGAAACTATTTAGAAATTGCCTAGGTAATTACCTAGGTAACTTGCATGCGTGTGGTTTTAATTATTTTTCCTAACGTACGACCCCAAAACGCAGAAAAAACAACAACTGGAAAATGTTACCATTATTTAAACTCCCTCTAATTTTAGACACGTCCTTAACAACGCCATCTCGTGACATGAAATAGTACTAAAATGTAAATTTCGAATTCTTTAAAGGTATATTTTCAAGATACAGAATTCCCCAAAAGCACACTAGAACTGGCTGCGCAACAGTTACTATAGAGACTACGACCACTTCACTAATTAGTAAACACTTACTACGCTTATTCTTAAAGTTTGAAGTCTTTGTGTCGGATGGCTAAGCCTAGATTCAAAATATTAGTACGAAGTAACAGAGGTAAAGTAAAATAGTAAAGCCATTACTAGAATTTCAGCCCAACTGACAAGGTTTAAAATCGACTATCTTCCGTACCTATACCTAGTGTTGCGGTTTAAAACGTGAAATGTTAACATTCTTGAAATATCGGTCATTTCATTTAAGGTTTCACTCTGTGGCTAACATTAAACTTAATGAATTTACTAACATTAAATACTGCTGACAGAAGACTAGAAATCTAGGGCGTTTTAATAGCTAAGATTAAACACTGGGGTTAAGACTAAACACTGTGGTATTTGGAGAGATGATACAAGACTAGAAATCTAGGTCGTTTTAATAGCTAAGAATAAACACTGGGGTTAAGACTAAATACTGTTGTATTTGGAGAGGTGATACAAGACTAGAAATCTAGGTTGCTTTAATAGCTAAGATTAAACACTGGGGGTTATGATTAAACACTGTGGTATTTGAAGAGATGATACAAGGCTAGAAATCTAGGTCGTTTTAATAGCTAAGAATAAACATTGGGGTTAAGACTAAACACTGTGGTATTTGGAGAGATGATACAAGCTAGCTAGAAATCTAGGTTGCTTTAATAGCTAAGAATAAACACTGGGGGTTAAGACTAAACACTGTGGTATTTGGAGAGATGATACAAGACTAGAAATCTAGGTCGTTTTAATAGCTAAGATTAAACACTGGGGTTATGATTAAACATTGTGGTATTTGGAGAAATGATACAAGACTAGAAATCTAGGTCGATTTAACGAGTAAAGCTGAAAGTTTGAAATTGCTGTGTATATAGAGGCGCTGACGAAGTTTGAAATTGTACTGCATACACAAGTTGCTAGCAAACCTCTCGAAACATTTGCAATTCCATTTAAAGTTGGAAATCTTAGCACAGTCTAAGCTTAAACTTAATTTCAGGACTATCCAAGTCAAGACCTTTGAGTACAACAGTTCTAAATTTTTTCAATCCTATTACAGCTGACAAAGTCTGAGACTGCTGTGAAGTAGAGATGACAAGGTATGAAATTGCTAACAAAGTTTGGAATCTCAATAATCGAGCATATCGACACTGCAAGTGGTTTTTTTTTTTAAATCAAGTTTCAAATATTCACCACTTGAAATACCATTTGACTTGACAAAGGTTTCAAATAATTAGAACACTAGACTTGAAATATCAAAAAAAGCTTATGTATGTTGAGAGTCAAGTTTATATCGTAAAGTTTATATCAGCAACAGCCTAAAACATGATCTGTATAATTGCTCGAGTTGAAAAGGTAAATAAATATGCATGGTTACTGCATCAGAAATGATAAATGAACCTAGTAAATGCATCATCAAAGGTAGATATGCATGGTACATGCACCAAAGAAGGTAAATACCGAAAATGTACATGCATCAGAAATAGTAAATGTACCTGGTAAAGCTACAGAAAAGGTAAATGTGCATGGTAAGCGCATAAGAAAAGGTAAATATGTATGGTAAATGCATCAGAAATGGTAAATGTGCTTGATAAAAGCTTCAGAAAAGGTGAATATACCAGATTAATGCGCCAGAAAAGGTAAATGTATAAGGTAAGTGCATCAGAAATAGCAAATGTACC
>JAHWFP010031165.1:0-16065 GCA_023313725.1 Lithobius niger
CTGGTCAAATATCTAGCAGCTACCACTCTCGGAAGCTAAATGCTACTCTTTTCATGATGGTCGAAAAATTAATCGCGAAAATTATACTTTGAACAAAACATTATTGTGATCTGTGGATGACGTAAAGGACCTGGCATTTACACCTGGACATCTTAAGTTTTCTTTAAACTGCCAGACGATTAGTACACTAGCTATCAGATAGCTTGCGGTGTTAAATAGATGCTTCACATCTGAAAACATAAACACGTATGCGTGGGTTTCAAGTGAGACCACTATTGAAATATGCTACACCAGTGTGGTCCCCGTATTTGGTTAAAGGACATCGACCTGATTGAATCGGTTCAGCATAAATTCACAAAACGTCTGCTGGGACTACATGAATTTGGACCACATTCAACGACTATCGAGGACTGGACACCCAACTCCTTTCAACAAATTTCAACAAATCTTAAAAGGAGTTTCGTGCTAAAACACACAAATTATCGATTTCATACAAGCACTTGGGGTATTATAGCCGAAAATACACTACAATATTAAAAACGAATGATACGGTAATGAAAAAGTTACCAGTGAAAAAGATTAGTTAATTTTAATTTATAAATTTAAATGTAGATGAGTTAAAAGGAACTCCGGTGTGCAACTTTTTAAATTCTGAAACTGCTGATTAATTTTAATAACTCGTTCCCCTTCTTAACAAAGATGTTTTCTTGTGTTTGTTGTTTTCCTCTGCCATTTAATTAGAGCTAGATATGCTATTAGGCACGTAGGTAATTAATACAACGACAAATAATCAAATTACACATTAAAAGCACGAACAATTACTTGCATAAAATTGTATTTAACATTAATACTTTATCTTCTCTTCTAAAATTTGTTTTTATCATGCTTCCAGCTAACATGGTGAACAGTGATGGGCTCAGTTAGAACCTATCAGAGAAAACATATTTTTTCGCCAGACCTAAAAAAAACTTGATGGAAGCGAAAACAATCATTTGAGTTCTTGGTAATTATGGCTTTCGTATTTTATATTAATTTATTATAATTATTATTTGCAGTGTTTACTTCACAATTTTAAAATATTACAATTCTGTTCGCTTTCACTAATGCGGGAAATGTTTACGTTGTTAAAATTTTCTGTGTTCGCTACTATTTTCCTGTAGGTTAAACAGACCAAATTCTTCTGTACGAGGACTTAGTTTCCCCTGGAGTAAAGGACATTACGTAGTAAACTGAAATCAGTGGTAGTTTATTTGTGGCCTTCAAAATTTGTGACCATTTCACAATTTTTGTTAATACAATGCTATTGTATAAACAAAAAAGGTCACACTGAGAAGCCTTCCATACAGATGTGAATCACAGTCTGAATAACAAACAAAATGTGTTGCTGTTCACATGCTAGTCACATCAAGAGAAGTGGAAGAAGCGGAATAATAATCAGGAAATTGGAGTTTGATCATCATTTTTCACAATTCTAGGTGATACAAGCAACTGAGGTAATGTTGTTATTGAAAAAAGGTCAGTAAACCACATGATGATGTCAACGAGGGAGCGTAGGGAACACCAAGCACAGCGAGCAAATCACTGCCGAGTGGATGGTGTTTTGGTACCCAAGCTGAGAAGAATGTGCTTGGTATCTGTAGCCTAGCCCAAAAATGTGTGGCGCAGTGGCAACACGGACCACTACACTATGACTGAGGTTGGCACTACTTAGCTAGCTGTCGACGCGCTATTAGGCCTCAATTGCCCCCCCCCCCCCCACATACATGTGGGACTCTTAACAATTAACCATAACGGCGTTCCTCAAGGCGTTATGATAGTCTGAAATAGATTATGTGTAGGCAAACAAAGCAGTGCTACATAAAAATACAAACAACGTTTCGAAAAATCCTTTGCATACACCTTGCCTCGCGACTTGGTTTCCCAACGGAGCAGGTGGGTCGTTGCTTTTCGGCTGCATTTCTGCCTCTTTTGAGGGGTGAAATTGGTGGCTTTTATTCGTTTTAAATACGTGAATCGATCTCGTGTAAGCTTAGCTCTGAGGCCAGTATGCCTCGTCTTTGATTTGATATTCTTGGGTTTCCAGTGTTCTATCACAAAACTAGCCTTTGTCGCTGGTGTTTTTCAGGGGATTAAGTAATAAAAAAAAAATAGGCTAGGACTACATATTGATCTACAAAGTCACCCCTGACAAGCAAAAACTCCCAGAAAGACATAATTGCAAAGAACTTTATAATTCTTAGCGAAAAAAACTTAATTGAGGCCTTGTTCCACCATCATAAAACACCAAAATGTCTAAATTGCCGGAGCATACTCTAATGACTGGCAGTCAGTCAGGTGCCATTGCTCACTGGGGTGAGCTCTCTGCCTGTTAAGACTTTTTTGTGTGTGTTTTTACGCTTGCGAACAAGACTTCAATTTTGTCTTTGTGGCCGAAAATTAAAGTTCTTTGCCACTATATGTTTGCAGGTGTCTTCTGCAGGTGGCTGTTAGTTATGAATCGTCTTCTCTTCAGCTTCCCTACAAATTAAACCTTACATCTTTGAATACTATCTTCCATTTCAGACTGTCACAGCACCTTCCTTGTTTCGATTTTTTTTTTATTTTGCGTTTTCATGCTTGTGAACAAGGCCTCAATTTTGTTTTATTCGCGGAAATTTAAAGTTCTTTGCCGTCTTGTGGGAGTCTTTTGGTTGTTAGGGGTAAATCGTGTTCTCTTTAGTTTCCCGGCAATTTAAACCTTAAATCTTTGAACATGTATCTATTTCAGACAATGGAGTAAAAAGCACGGTAACAGATTATGTGAAGGCAAACCAAGCAGTGCTACATCAAAATACAAACAACGTTTCGAAAATTTTCAATGTTCGTCATCAGGTTAGCAATAAAATTAAAGCATGGCAAAAGCCACTAAGTCATCTTATACGTTAAAAGCATAAAACAGTTATAATATGGAATAAAATAAAATAATATTGCTGGTAAGAAAACTAATAAAATAAACATTGATGAAGCGATTAATAAAACTTTTCCAGATCATAATACTAAACATGTTTGTAATAAAATGGTGAAACACTTTATCGATCAAGTTCCAAAACTTAAACAAACTAAATTGAACAGTTCTATTAATACAAAAAACCATAGAGCGTAAAAATGTAATGCAGAACACGATGGTCATTACAAAGCCAACTGCGTACGATATTTATAAAATCTTGAATAATGTAAAGATTAAATCTTCAACAGGATATGATGGTTACTATATGGACCACTTTATAAAAATAAAAGATAAAACAACTGAGTTCATGATACCCCTAATTTCTGCAATCATTGAAAAGGAAACTTGGCCGGATGCTTTAAAATTGCAAATTATAATCCTATTTTATAAAAAAAAAAGGTGAGAATGCTGACTGCAATAACTACTGTCCTATTGCACTTTTACCGGTACTGAATAAAATAGCTCTTCGCTCAAAGCATTGAAAATTATCTTAAAAATTTCAATATTATAAATAAAAACCAGTTTGGATACCAGAGAGGTAAAAATCCTATTGGAGCTTTAACTAATATAAATAATCACATTACACGAGCACTGGATGAGGGCAAATACATTGGAGCAATACTTATTGATTTACAGAAAGCCTAAATTTGATACCTTTGAAAAGGATATTTTCTTGGAAAAGATTTATAACATTGGTTTAAGAGGTAAAATGTTAAATATTATTAATAGCTATCCAACAAATAGAAAATGCAGTGTACAAATCGAAAATATCAGTAGTGAATGGGAAAATGTTAAATACGGAGTCCCACAAGGGTCAATCCTTGGTCCACTTTTATTCCTGTTGCATGTGAACGATCTTCAGACTAGTGATTAGAATACATATATTACTTTGTATGAAGTTGACATTTTCCTCCTATCCATTAACACGTCCAAGATAAATATGATAAGAAATCTTCAAAATGACTTCAATAACATCACTCAATTCTTAGAACAGAATGAACTATACATCAGTAGTACTAAAACATGTTTCATGCAAATTGGTACATCCCATATGAATTTTGGCAAGAATGAAATTATATTACATAGCAATAACTGTAGTAAGTCAACTAATTGTAAATGTTCAAAACTAACAAAAGTCACAAATGCAAAATACTTAGGAATAGAAATTGATAAAAATTGGAAACTTTACAATCACATTGATAATCTCATTATAAAGATAAGAAAATCGATTCCTATGCTTTACAAAGTAAAATATATGATAAATCAAAAAACAAAACAAGCATTATTTGAAGTATGGATTATGTCACAAATACGATACACAAGCAATATTTACAGTTCAACATCAACGGGATTAGTACAACGTTTACAAAAAGTATTAAACAAGGCCCTAAAAGCTTTATTTATGACAAATAAGTATAAGAAAACTAGTGAAATTGCAAAAGAAAATAATATTTTCGGTATTGAACAACTCCTAGAGTACGGAATAATTACGGAAAACTACTTTTCACAAGACTATGAAAATCCTCTACCAAGAAAAAGCAGAAGCAATAATAATCATTGATTAAAAATTCCTGCATGGCGAAATCCATATGGAAAATGAAATCCGAACTACTACTTAATTCCAAAAATGTTCAACAAATTGCCGGAAAATTTAAGAAACCTAAAATCAACATACGTTGTGAAAAAGAAAATAAAGGAATGGCTGCTGGGAAAATGAACAGAATGACAACAACCTAATTTATATATACTAATTTTTAAAGCTAAGTAAATGTTAGCACAATAACAAACTAAACATGTTTCTGTTTTAAGTGTATTTGTATTTTAATTGTAAATATGTTTATATTTCAATTTGTAATTGTTTTGATTTGCACATACAAACTGTTTACTCAGTTTCGTGCTTAATCGTAAATAAATTATTATTATTATCATTATAATTAATACAAAATATGGCCGCATTTCAAATTCATTTAAAGTCCCGACTATGCTCTTTCCGGTCTTGCTGAAAACATGCCAACAAAATAATGTCTGTTTCTTAGTTACTATAGGTTTTAAATATTTATCATTATTCATTAATATTGTCATTACTAGTATTATCATTATTAATACATATACTCGGTGCACAGTATAATCTTTGTCTGCCACTTTTATGGTAATTAATTAATGCCTACGAAATTTCCGTTGGGGCGACGTTGTACGTATACATTTTGCATGCATAAAAATTGGCACTCGGTATCAGGAACCGCAGTTCCCCCGCACCAGGTTAGCGGTATGATTTTTCTGAAACTAATAGGTAATTGATGACTAGGAATGAGGCTGTTTTGCGTATGAAAATTGATAACTTCACATCAGTAAGCAAGCTGATAAAACCTTGGCAAGCTACACTATACCTTCGGGTTCGGGACCAAACCATAAATGTAAATTTGCGTAAGGGAAAGAGATTTTAAAACCCAGGCAGAGGTTTAGCTAGGTGTGTGTGGGATTTTATTAATTAGGACCTGCTGTGTTCGTTAAACTATTCTGGCTCGTGGAAGAAAAAAAAAAGTGCCCTGAGCCAAACTGATGTTCGATGCAAACAAAATTCAGGAATATTTGCCAAATTTGAGATTGGATTTCTTTTTTTTTTTTCAAGGGTTCAGGAGATTTTTGTTTGCACCCGTGAGTTTTATCGCAACTGTTCCGTTCGTGATGCCGTAGCTTAAAAGTTGAGGTAAGTTAGTACTTTTTTTCTTTATTAAAGAAGAAGAACCTCTTTCCCCTTTCCCCCCCCCCCCCCAGGTTCTCACCAAAACGACTGACTTACCGTGATGCCCCATTCGCTGTGGTGTTACATCACATGATTTTTGAAGTAGTGTTGGGCGGGAAACCGGTTCTCACGGTGTAACGCCGGTATCAAAAATGTAACGGTAGCAAATACCGCCCTTTCTTAAAATACCGGTATCGTTTTATTATGAAAAAGGCACTAAAATTACAACAATACATCATTTAGTCCTTGTGTCGTAGGGCTCCAAGCAGTGCTATCCCGGAATTGTGTGCACAGTGGAAATGTTGGGGTGATGTCAATTAGTGAATGTTGGACCGGTGTTCCATGTGGCTTTATAGTGGCAATTCGGTCTCTGGCGTGGACTTGAATCGATGGGTGTCATTATGCTTATAGGATTACGGTTAGGTTAAATAGGTTAAGGTAGGTTAGCATTTGAGTGCAAGGCTCTCTAGGCCCGTTAGGACTCAAATAAAAATCAAATCAAATCAAAGCAGCGCAACAATCAGTGTTAACCATCAACGATGTAAAATTTAAAATTGGAATTTTATACAATGCATACGAGTGGAGCAAACTTTGCATTTCTACTTTAATAGCATATTAAATTAAAATTTTTAGAAGTTTATTTACGTAAAAAAAAACTACTTGATATATTTTGTGAAACAGGTAGGTCTGTGTTAAACTGAAATTGGGGGGGGGGGGGGGGTGGAATCAACAATTTTTTTTTCCCTAAAAACTATATCACCAAACAAATTTTTTTTATTCTTTTAAAAAAAATCAAGTGTTGGCACCACAGCGCTATAGTACCAGATAGTGCCTCATTTCAAGTACCGGGGAAAACCCATTACCGAGGTACTAAGCTTGGTATCATCACCAGCTGAAAATTTTCTTGATCGCCTAACACTAATTTGAAGTTTGGTCTTCTCCAATTGGTGAAAACGAACGGTCGCCTGCGTATTGCCAGATTCGAAAAGGGATTAAACAAGATTTCATCACCAGCACGACAGACAAAAATGCAAGATGACCCACCTGATTCGTTTCGGTTTTGTTGGCACAGGCAATGGGCATCGTTCGGTCGCAATGATGGTGCTCTAAAGTTTTCATTATACAGAATCGAGCAATGAAAGAAGATTTTGCAGGTAATAAAATAGAAAGTACGCTATATTGACTAACAGGACTTCTATAATGGTGGACCTTACTTAGCCTCATTCAAAATCCCATTTTTTTTTTTAAATAGCAATGCAGAAGAGGTGATTTTTTCGTAATTGACTTTTATTTTTCGTCTTAAATAATTGTGGTTAGGGTATGTTAAGATTGGTTGCGTTATTTAAATCAAGCTGCACTTCATGCGGCAAGGTAGTATTTGAAACGGTAAAGAGAAACGGATAATGAGACAGAGGAGCAAGGATTACTTTTGAGTGACGCTAACTAATGACAGCCAGCTTAAACCCTTTCGTGGCGAGTGGTTCTACAAACCCGGAATCTTAATACGAGGTTTTAGCTGTACATCAACTGGGTTTGCAGCTTTTGTGTGAATTGCAATCTTTCGAAGATTTGCAAAGATTTAAGTTGATTTACATATATTTTTGTCTGATTTCAAGATTATTAAAGCTGAAATATCCGACTGGTTCCCCGATTTTGTCAGTATAAACTCAGAGGATTTATAATTATTATTATTTTTTTTGCTGTTCTTTCATTTTTCCTCCGATTGCGCACATTTTTAAAAACTAATTTGCCCGAATGTGTGCCGTATTGTGTTGATTTGCATGGATTTGTGCTTATTTGCTTGGATTTGTGCCGATTTCCGTGATATGCACGGGCTTTCAAGGATTTGCAGATTTGTACACTTGCAGATTTCTTGTGGATTTGCACACGATTTCACACAGATTTTCAAAGCCGACATCAGAAGGTGTACGAGACTTCAGTGCTTGTCGGACCCTTTATTCAGAAGGCGGCAGGCTCAAAACGGAACTGTTCCACGTTGGGCCAAAAACCACATCCCAAAACAACCCCTAGCAAGGTGAGAAAGCACAGCCTTGTTGTTACAGGCAGCCTCTCTCAACCAAGGGAGACCTTACCTTCTTGTCACTGGCAAAGACTCCAAACCAAGGGAAATGTTACTTTCTGGTCACTGGCAACGACTCCAAACGAGGGCAGACGTTACCTTCTCATCATTGGCAACGACTCCAAACCAAGGAAGATGTTACTTTCTAGTCACTGGCAGTGACTCCAAAACGAGGGAGACGTTACCTTCTGGTAATCGGCAGCGACTCCAAACCAAGGGAGACGTTACCTTGTGGTCATTGGCGACATCTCCAAGCTAAGGGTACCTTTGGTCACAGGCAACGTTGACAAACCAAGTGAGATGTTGCCATTGACCACAAGGTACCGTTGGGGTCAATTTCTCTATCAATGTCTCCGTGAATGATATTTAACCATTTACTAAAATCTATTAATTCTTTCAGTTATACATTAATTTTTGATTGTCTGTATATTTTGTGCTTATGATACTTAAAAGAATTTTGATATTTGTCACTTAAAATCCCAGAAATCCCTTGCACAATTTTATCGATTTACGGACTTAACGCCACAAAAGAGGCCATGAAATTCAAAGACATTTTTAAGTGAATTATACAATGAGTTCAAAAGTTATGGTACAGACAAACAGACAGACAGAAGCAGAGGATATGAAGATACTTTGCTCTTCTTCGAATTTCACGTTAGAAAAAGTAATATCTAGCAGTAACTATTCCCTGAAAGGGTTAACGGCCTTTTCAAACGTGAATAGATGCACACCTGTAATAATGACTTAACGTAACCATGCAGATTATTATTAACACATACGTACGAACTGTACCATTCTGTGAAGAAAACTTTAATGACACAGTAATGGAATTGCATGTTCCCTGAAACCAAATGGAAGTGAAACGTCATCCCAGTTGTCAATGTTCATCATTGCTGGAAGGTATGATTAAAATAATGAGATTTTGTGTGACCCAATTTGCGAATGAAGAAAAAAATAGAAACGCTATTAAAAAAAGTTACTAAAATAACAAAAGTCTCTTTTTTTTATTAGCTAGCTGTTTAGTAAAAAAAAAGCCATTATTGAACAGCGCATCAGAGGATGCAACTGTTTTCTTAGAAAATCGTTTAAAACTGGACAAGGTAAGTTCCGCCTTGAATTGTGCACGGGGTATCCAATTACAATGGCGACAACAAATCATCTCAGGAACGAAAGAAGATATTCGTCGTACTACCACCATTGTAGCCAACAAGGACGCTAAACAAAACACGAACTAGGGCGTGACCTTGATGCTTGTTCAAGGTCATTATAAAACTAACTTATGAACGGTAAGAAGTAGCTCCATAGTCCTAATTAGTATGTTGTAGAGCAACCCCTAATATCTGAAGTCCTGTCAACTCCACACTTTCAAGGTCAGATGCGTGAAATGTGGAATGGTACATTCAAATTCAAATGGACGAGCAATATGGAAAAGTACATTTTCAAAGTCAAATAGACGACAATTGGGAAGGCACATTCAAGTCAAGTGGATGAGAAACATGCAAATATGAAATATGCAAGGTCGAATAGACGAGAAATATGGAAAGGCACATTCAGGATCAAATGGACGAGAAATAAGTAAAGACACATTCAAGGACAAATGAACGATTAATATGGAAAGGCACATTCAAGGCCAAATGGACGATAAATATTGAAAGGTACATTCAAGCCCAAATGCACGATAAATATGGAAAGGCACATTCAAGGTCAAATGGACGAGAAATTGGAAAGGTACATTCAAGGCCAAATGGACGAGTAATTGGAAAGGTACATTCAAGGCCAAATGGACGATAAATATGGAAAGGCACATTCAAGCCCAAATGTACTATAAATATGGAAAGACACATTCAAGGTCAAATGGACGAGAAATTGGAAAGATACATTCAAGGCCAAATGGACGAGTAATTGGAAAGGTACATTCAAGGCCAAATGGACGATAAATATGGAAAGGCACATTCAAGCCCAAATGTACGATAAATATGAAAAGGCACATTCATGGACGATATGGAAAGGCACATTCAAGGTCAAATGGACGAGAAATTGGAAAGGCACATTCAAGGCCAAATGGACAATAAATATGGAAAGGCACATTCAAGCCCAAATGCACGATAAATATGGAAAGGCACATTCATGGACGAGAAACTGGAAAGGCACATTCAAGGCCAAAAGGCGAATAATATGGACAGGTAATGTGACACCTAAAACTACATCAACGGAGCTCAAGTTAGCTAAGCAATTTTTAGGTGAAAACCATTGACAATCATATCATCCAGTTGCGCTTTTAACTTAATGAGACTTTCGCGGTTTTTTTTTTAAATTACATACAGGCTAGACGAAGACAATAAAACATTAGTTTTTTCCACTACTTTTTTTTCGTTGAAACAAAGGCGTAATTACATAAATGTACACAAATCGCTTAATAACAGCGATTTTGATGCACTCCCAAGCTATCAGCTTGCAAGTGTCCTGGGTTCGAGTCCCAGGGCGGAAATTTGTATTATGTTTCACTCTTAGATTAGTGTATCTCTTATTTTCACACAGCCAGTTTTTAGTGTTTACTGGATACTTCGCTAGCCTTTTACCTTGTGATATATTGTTTATGGATTGTTTGCATTTTTTTCAAATATCTTTCCATTACTGCCATACGACATTTAAGCTATAAGACTACTCAACAATTTTCGTGTATCTCATGCCAAATACGTTTTGGGTAGATAATTAAGGTGGAGTCAGTAAATTCTTAGAATCAAAAAAGCTAAAATCAGCCAGACAGTGAGACACGACGTTTTGGCTGGTGGCACATTACCGTTTTCAAGTGCAAAGAAACGGAGGGAAAAATAATACTATAACTTGAAAACTGCTGGATGCGACCAATCGAAACGTAGCCGCTAAAAGATGTCAGTAGTTACTGATCCACCTCGCAGGAAGTTATACACTGATAATGTGCGCCTTGTTAGTAAAGGTAGCCGCGCTCTTCACAGCCAACTTCAGCCTCCCCCCACCCTCCCCTCACAATACCAGTACTACAATATTCCTGCCAGATTACAAAAAACACCATTTATAGCATACCATGTGCCCATTCTGGATGCACAGCCACCTATGTAGGCTAAAGTAAACAGGAAATATGTAAACGACTTAGTTCCCACAAATCAAACTTTAAATTAAAGAAACAAGAAAACTCACTGGTTCAACACTTTCAAAAAACAGGGCATGAACCCGAAATTTCGCAAATAGAAATTTTATTTCAAATTCCTCACAACAAAACACGCGAAAACTTGGAAACACTTTGTATTCATTTAACCAAATCACCTGTTCATAATCACTTAATACCTACAGCCAATCACCTACAAAACTACATTAAGTTATGCAATGAGGCTGGCATCAACACATTTCCACCAATCAAAATCCAGGGACTCACTATTTAAAGCATAGCCGACCGAATTCTCTCTCATTCGACCAGCAGACTTGGGTGAGTTAGGTGCGACTGTTAGCACATTCTTTCGAATTGTGCTGACTTTTATTTTATTTGGTTTTAGTTTTTAGCAGGAACCTTGTATCCTTATGACTTGTAAGTTTTATTTCCATGGCCCTGCTCTGCTGTTATTTTATTAATTTTAAATTTTATTTTTAAGTTGTTTGACATGTTTTAAACCTTTCACCTGAAAACGGTTCCGACCTTGGAACCGAAACGTCGTGATTTCGTTGTTTCACCAGCACTTGATGGCTACTCTGTATGTGTTTTTAATGTGTTTTTAAAAGATGTCAGTGTCTGAATAATTTTAGGTTTGTTGCGGTTGGTAAGTATCCATTCTCTTCACTTTAGTACACCACGACTGGTGCTTTTTGTGGTTGATTAGCTTTAGGAAATTGTAAGCACTGGAACGAAGTATGTTGAAAAAGAGAAGCCTAAAGTGCACAATTTCAAGACAACCCGACGTTTCGAGCCGATTCCAGTTCATTATCAAGGGAGAAAAAACACAAATCAACAAAAAGGATAAAGGTGCGAACAGATAGCAGAATGCAGGCAAAACTGCCTAAGACAAAACAACAATTCGAACAATTTTTTTTTTTAAAGAGAATTAAAAACAATTTTAAAAACAGGAAGAGGAGAATGACCTCTTATGTGCTGAAAGCGACTATTGAGTGCGGTTAGGGTTTTCTTCACGTTCCCCTGGTGGTGAGGATGTCAGACGATCATTTCAATGGTACCCTGGTGTCGAAATTTGGTAAAAGAGAACTCTCTGAGGAGTGCTAAATACTCTTCACACTTGTTGTCATCTCCCTAATGACACCAATTTAAAGAGTACTTCGTACTCCTCAGAAAGTTCTCTGTCCCCAAATTTCGATACTAGGGTTACCATACATAAATAACTGTTTGCCACCCTCACCACCAGGAGAAAGTTAATAAAACCCTGTAGTCGCCACTTCTTCTTGTGCTTTCAGCACGAAGAGGTCACTTTCCTCTTTCTGTTCTTAATTTTTTTTTAATTCTCCTTTTTAAAAACTAGGACAGCCCCTCTTATATGGGGCCGGTTTAATAAAGCATTGTTGTGATTTCCAATTTGCATGAAAATACTGTGATTTCCCGTTAACAGTCGCTCAAGTTTTCATTAGATTTTAAGTTAGATTCAGGGTTAAGAGATATAGATGCCTAGATCCTGTTTGCACGAAAATAGTGTGACTGGAAAATCATATGACGTCATCAGTGCTGTGCCTCTTTGTTGAAAACACAGTTAGAATCATTACTTATACAGATAATTCCGTCTGATAGACATACAGACAAACGACTTCAATACGATAAACAGTGTCAGATTCCCACATTGAGGACACACAAACAAATAAGTATTACGATCTTAGTTATATAGATTGTTCGAATTGTTATTTTGAGGCAGTTTTGCCTGCTTTCGGCTGTCTGTTTGCACCTTGATGCAATTTTAAGTGGATTATGTTTTTTTCTCCTTGAAAATGAGCTGGTGTTAGCTCTAAACGTCGGCTAGTGTTGATTGGCATACGTTTTAGGTTACTTTCGCAAAACTGTCCCACACTGGGACAGAAAAAAAACAACAACCGAAAACCGAAAGAGTTTGCAACCTTCACATACGTTTGAAATTCTGAAAGCCAACACAGGAGAGCTCAACACACCAGCCACCTTTAAGTCGAAAGAATCTACCCTCCCCACCCCCAGAAGGGCTAAGTTTGAAGAAGCACGGCTAACAACAACAGTTTTACTGGTTTTTTTCTTTTTTCTATCCAAGAACCACACGCCCCAACCTATAGGAAAGAAAAAAAAATAACGACCTCTTGCATGATACGTATATTTTCCACCGCGTACTTCAAAGAATTTGTAGGCGTCATCACCATCGGCTGTCGAGCTAAAAAATTTTTATAGGACCATGTTTCGCCGCCATAAAAAGCGTGCTTCTAACTTCCTAAATAAGTTGAGGGACCTATCAAGCTTGAAAGATGAGTTGCACGCACGGACGATAGGGGTTGCGTTTTCTTCCACCACGAGCTCCTCAAGAGACGACATGAGCTCGTGGCTTCAAGAAACCTCTAAATAACCTTTAACGTCGACCAGAGACACCAGGAAGGTCTTTCGTTTTTTCCCCTCCCAGTTTTTAAAGATAGTAAAGATGGTAGAAAATTATGTGTTTTTGAAAGTATTTCGGCATAACTGTCGATCCTACATTCAGGGAGTTTACCAGCGTTACCAGGTGCACGTAAACACATGCACGTCCATAGGACATCCACATTGCATCTCTGGTTCTTTGTATTCCATTCCTTTTTCACGAGGCCGCCTGGGAGAGAAGCTGTGGTTCTCGGTTCCCGACTCCCAGGCCAGTTCATTTTCCCCGTGCTGGAGTATGCAAGTCAAGTGTGGTCGCCATCCTTATTAAAGGACATCGACCTGGTAAAGTCTGTTCAACACTGCTTTACAAAAGGTGTCTCAGGTCTGAAATATTTACAATACTGCGTGCACTTGCAAAAGCTGGGCATTGATTCCTTGAAGCTATGCAGATTAAACTAAGATCTGGTGCTTGTATACAAGATATTTCATGGTCTCGAAGGCATTGACCTTTCTTTCTCTCATCGAGTGCTGTAGCATGCGCGCAACTTGTCGTCACTCCATGAAGTTGGCTATCCCACTTGTTAAAACAGAATGTAGACGTGCTTATTTCTCTGTAAAGGTGGTCCCAGCCTGAAACTCCCTAGCAGTAACGGCTATGTGTACCAAAAACGTCGAAATTTTTCGAAGTGCACTAAATTCTGTATAGCTAACAAAGATTTTTGAAAAGACCAGATTATGTTTCTGCAGAAACCTGGGTTTCCAGCCCTCTTGACCAGACATTCTCCTCATTTGACATGTTTTACTTCGCGTAATTTTTAGCAGGGGTTGGTGTTGGTGGGACGCTCCTTCCAACTGCCTTACCATCTCATGTGTGGTTAAAAAATTTGATTAATCTTATTACATTATATTATTCATTCCACGTCACCAAATTCTTATTTCATCAGAGCAACGTTAAGAGGCGTTAACTTTCCAGCCCGCGAGAAAATTGACGCAAACAAGGGAGGCGAAAACGTTAAAAAAAAAAGAAGCCGGCAAGTGCACATTTATACAGTAAAATGCGACGTTTCGAGATTGTTCAACCCGTTGTCAAGCCAAAAAAAAAATACTTTATTTATTTTTTGTTTGACAACGGGATGAACAATCCGAAACGTCGCATTTACTGTATAAATGTGCACTTGTTGGCTTTTTTTTAACGTTTACTTCTTTTAATGCTTTTATTCTCTCATCACAAGAAGGGAGGCGAGATAATAAATATTTTTCTCAGTCGCTTCAATATTGTCGCTTTCCGTGAGAAGAGTTTTCTTGGAGCCATCGAAGCACGGCACACATTTTTCACACATCTTTTATTGAGTAAAAACCGTACGCAGCCAAATTATAACGTAGCTGAACCGTTAAAAGTAACTAATACTACTTTTTTGGCCACATGGCGTCACGACCCTGAAAGACAAGGAAACAGTAGTGTAGTATGCTAATAAACACCCTAGCATTGGTCCCTAACCGTCCACTACATTAAAACAAATCAAAAGTTCATAATCGAGCAGGACAAACGGAGGTTACAAACGTACGAAACATGAGTGGAGGTTGGGGGGAATTGAGGCTTTATGGCGCGCCCAAAGCTTGATCATCAGCGCCAACCTCAATCACAGTACAGTGGTCCCGGTTGTCATTGCACCACGCCTCAAGGAGATTTTAAACACACCCCATCTTTTAGATCTTATCATCTTATCACGCGCTAACTCATGCGGAAAAAGGACACGGCGGCAATTACCACCAAGATGGTGACAATCTTAGTGACATGACGGACGGTAAAAAATTTCGATGTGATTATGCGATTTTTGCTATTTCAAGCATTGGCTTTGTTTGATGATCGGCTGTTGGTGTCATCACAAAAGGTTTCTTTGCAAGGCGAGGGCAGGATTGATTCGCTCTAGCGATGAGCAGTTGTTCTTGAAAATGAGGTTTGCCAGAGCCACATTTTTGAAAAGGGCGTAGGTTACCATGTATCACGAATTCGCGTCACTACACAAAAACATATATAAACTGTTTTATTTGTTGCTGTTTATTTTTTTTAGGTCGTTCATGGGATTTGTTCCAGCGCCCACTTGGCACATAATTATAATCTACGAATACGACCAGTAGGCTGCGCTTGCTCACTATGTTCGGGGTACCCGGATGAGTGCTGTGTATTTGTTTTTTTTGTTTGTTTTTTTTTTCTCATCCACTCGGAGTCATGTAGCTATTTATAAACAATGGTGCGAATGGTTTTACAGTAGTTTTTTTTTTTTTTTTTTTGGAAATTGGTAACACATAAAAGAAATTATAATTAAATTTACAAAACTGCTGTTTTGAAGTGAGTTTTCACACTAAGGCAAACAATCTGCGGCAAGTGTGTCTACAAGACACACATTTGTCGAGGGGGGGGGGGGGATTGAGGCTTAATGGCGCGTCGACAAAATGGTCATTAGCGCCAACCTCACACACACTTTTGTCGAGCTCTGTTCTTACAGGTCACAACAAAACAACAAAAAATACAACGAACAATAATGACAAAGAAAAGGAGGGGGTTTAAAAGCAGACAACGACCAGTATATATATATATTTTGGACTTATGCAACAGTGACAACAAGAATCCCCGATAACTTGTGTGACGTAATCAATATTTCAGCGTCGGTCAAGCCACGATTTGACACAAT